>JAALXK010000219.1:0-52869 GCA_012977745.1 Fusarium anguioides | reverse complement strand
GTGGAATGCGCTCAACGCCTGACACCTTATCAAAGAAATTCGTTTATATAACAATGACAGCCGTCTAGAATCGTGGTTCAATCTTTTGCAGCTCTGAATAATCAACAAAACAAAGCCGGCCTGGTAATTTTATGGAGAATTTCCCACGACGAGAATCAGCAGCATGCCGTTGAGGATACAAGAAGCGACAAAGGTAGTCCACACTGCCAGTAGATGTGGTAAAGACAGTGTGTCGTGCCGATATAGTGTCATGCCGAGAGCACTGCAGGCGGTAAACAAACTAGCAACTACGCCCAGGGTAACACCTGCGTCAACTTCAGCTCTGAGCCTGTGTCGGCCAGTAGCGATGAGGGTGCCGGCAACGAGGAGCAGCAGGAAGGACACGGTGAATGAGCCGACTGTGCCCCAAAACAAGGTCTTCTCCCGGTACAAATGCGCCTGCTGTTGGTTAAGGCTGGGAAGGGCATAGTGGGTGGCATATCCAGTCGTGGGGAAGCCATCTGAGCTAGCATATCCCCCTTCCTCGTCGGACTCGCTGCTGTTGTTAAAGGTTGTGCTGGAATAGTGGTAAGGTGAGCGGTTGGCGTCAAGTAGAGACTGTCGTTCCCCGGGTCTGGCATGCTTGAACCAGCCCTTGGCCTTCCTTAAAGGTCCTGTGAAGATATCCTGCAGATAGTCAAACCCTGGGAAACTGGCGCTTTCATCTGGGTTGATATAAATAGCATATCCATCATCATCGCCTGCACATTCGCTTCCGTCATCGTACTCATTCCAGTATTTGACTGGCTCCTCCATTTGGGGTGGAGGCAAGCATTCGAAGGCCGGTTGATTGGGGTTGGCTGGGTGACGGTTCGTCGAATTCAACGAACCGGAGAAAGATTGGCGTCGGGAAGAGTGGAAGGGAGATTCTGGGGAGCTGGGTTCGCTCAATGCGGGAGCCGCAGCGTTTAGTGTACAAGTAATGTCGTCATATTGTTGCTGTAAATAGGAGAAGTCGCGACGAGTGAAGCTTTTGGGATCGGAGAGGATGTTCTCATAGAGGCGAGCACCAAGGGTCGTGGAACCAGTCCATTTCTGTAGAAGAGAAGCCAATCAGTCAGTATGCATGTATTAGGAAGGTAATCCACCTTGTGCAGGTAAGGTACTATACTAGCAAGCACCTCAGTCATAATGACGCACGCACGTACCTTGTATTTTTTGGTGATCTTTCGGAAAGCGACGTTCTGGGCTTTGACGAAACGCTCAAGGGCATGGATGTCACCACCGCAACGAACCAGCTCACGCTCATATTTAGTAAATCTCCTGTGATGTTTTATAGCGGAATCGTCTGCGAGCTGATCCTGGTTCTTGGATGCCCATCGTTTGATGTTCTTGGCCAGGTAGTCTAATTGGGGGTGTCAGTTTCGGCATGTGGTCGCGTGCCCACCCCAGGACGTGGCGTAGAAGGGCAAGCCAAATAAGAAGAAAACATACCTAATCGGCGCGAAATCTCATCTGCTTTACTTGAGACAAATAAGTGTAGCCTTTCATGCTGGCGACCAAGTTCCATGTACAAGCCATCCTCAAATCGAGACAGAGCTTCATCTTTCTGTCCCGGAATAGCCATGGCTGTGGCCTGGTCGCGCGTGGTGTGCATCTTGATCTCATGCTTAATCGAATTGTAATCGAGGTTGTCTGTTTGGGAGGGTGATTGGTTAATACAATGAATGAGGATGTGCCATTGGAGATGGTATTGCAACTTACGTAGATTCCATTCTGGAACAGACTCTCGCTCGAGATGCTCGCCAAACTTCATGGCGATCAAGGTTGACAAAGTTGGCCAATCAAGTTCTTTTTTTTCTTCTACGCAGAAAGGACAGAAATAAAGAAAGAGAGGGAGCGGACGATTGAAATCGTCTTCCTCAAGCTCGTCGCGATCTCTGCTCCCCGTTCACAGGAGATTGATCCCAAGTCTACCTACCTGCGGGGAGTTCGGATACGAGTTGCAGAGGAAGAGTCAATCGAATCGAATCGAGTTGGCGGGAGTGCTGCTCAACGCCAAACTGAAAGCTCCGAAGGCGGAATCTCGAGGCTTTATACCTACAAAACAAGACAAGGCGTAAGTCCAAATGTGTAATCTAAGACAATCAGGATGGATATGTGCCGCTCAGGTAAAAACAAAACAGGGCCCTTGAAGTTCATGAGAGGCAGTGGTAAATGGAAAGGAACGAAGGCGTCAAGCGAGATGGATGAGACGAGGGGAATGACGTACCCAAATAAGTATGAGGTGCAGTAGGTTACAGGCGATGGATGTACCTTGCAAACTTGGCTCAAGACACAGCTCGGGCACTCACTGGGAGGTGCGACTCAACTAGAGATTAAGGCTTGTTTTTGGAACTGTAGGCCTGGCGATGGGGCATCAGCGCCAAAATGCACTTGAAAACTGACTCGGAACTCTTAAGGTATGCCCTAGCAGGGAACCAGGTTGTATTGTTGTATTGGTCGTCGTGGTGGCTGTGGAGAGGCACCTTGAACTTTAACCCAAGCTGCCAAGGTGCGTTTCTGCGGGCGTTGGTGCTGCAACAACTGCGCTAAAAGCTGCGTTGCAGAATGTAACCCTGTAACAACAAGCTGAACCCGTCTCTTTTTGAAAGCGGGACAGGCAGAGAGACAGAAGTCGGAGCCGTAGTTATATACGGAAGCAGGTTATTTTGGGTCTCTTATCAGGATGATCCAGGCAGTTTGGTCGTTGTGAGGCTAGCAGGAAGCGAAGCCAATATGGTGGGTGTATGGTGACACTAGGTCGTCGTCGTTGTCGTCTTCGTCTTGGGACTCAATAGACCTCCGATATCGAAAGTTTGTGTGGTGCGGGGAGGTAGAGTTATGTATGATAGATAGAATGGTCAATGTTCACCACATTCAACAAAGACAGACAGACAGACAGATCAGCCAAAAGTGTAAATGCGCGTTGGCTGCTAATACTTTCTTGAGGAAAACCACAGCACAACCCGAGTACCGTAGTGGATCTCAGCTTATCAGATGGTGGTTGCGCAATCAATAGTATGTAAATGCTGTATAGACACAGAGATAGGTAGACAAGACAGATAACAATGAATGAGAGACACCTGGGATTCCAAGCAGCCTGTCCGTGTCAGTCAAGTTGGCGATGGATTGTGGCTTTGTTGAGGAAATGCAACGAGCGAGTGACTGATTGATTGATTGATTGATTGATTGATTGATCGATTGATCGATCGAGAAAAAAGGATAAGCGAAAAAGCTGAGAGAGATCATGAGCGAGGCGTTTGGGAAATTTTTCAAGTTTATAACTTTTGCATCAGCCATTCATTCACACATTCGGTCATTTATCCTTGTATCGCCTCTTACCACTCCTGTCGAGCCCATCCACTCAACTCGTGCTTCGCATGCACGGTAGCACCCACCCGGACAAGATCCTAGACTTGGCATGATCCATCCATCGTACAGTAGCGAAACTGGAGCGTAACGCAACGCCACCCGGTCAACCTGACGGATGGGGCGGTGGGCTCCCGGGTTTTGGAGAGAGGATCAAGGGTCCCCTTCCAGATGTCGTTTATGATTACGGCGGAGTCGAAGAATTGAGATCCAATGTTTGACCATTATTACTGCATATACCCAGGCCAGGCGGATAAATTGATACCTAGACCACCTAGGTAGGTTCTGGACTTTCATTCTTCTTCAACGATTGGCAGGGGAGCGAGTGGTTATGCCTCGGCTTGTTTGACAAGCAGAAGGAGAGATAACTACAGAGGGGTAGAGAAAAAAAAAGACCAGGGTTAGAGAGTCTACTCCTAAATTTTAAGCGCAAAGTCGGCTCTTATCGTTCGGCATATAAAGAATTGAGTTTACTAGAATAAGCTTGGAAGCATGGCACAGGATACTTACTGGAATTGCCTTAGACTGGCGTATCACGCACTAATTTATACAGTACATATATGCGTATCGTCTGATTACAGTACTGTAATTAACAAGTTAGTTACGTTTCCCAACTCAATCAATAAGAGATGAGAATGATGATGCCTACCCTTATCATCAACGCTGCATATCTAAACGACTGGATATCTCGTTACATGTGAAAATATCGGGTCACTGCACGCCGTACCAGTTCAAGTTAGCCATTGCATGGACTACCTACTTAGCCACAACACTTACGCTGCACAACTTTTCGCGGAAATTCATTTTATCGAAGAGATACTGCTACCCAAGGCATGCCAGTGGATCGGGTCCGAAATGGTACATAGCCAAATTAGAACCTCCACGTCTATCTCTACGAGTCTACAGTATGTAAGGAAGGCATTCAACCACATTATCCGGACGTTCAATGCCGTATCCACGAGTGTTGGAGCTTCCCTGAGCGACTGCAGCGTGTTGTGTAACTCACATGCCCGTCTACTGCGAACCTAATGATACGATCATCACGACACTGACATATGCTAATAAACTACAGTAACACTTCGCCGGTTCTGCATCTCATCAAGCCACACACACGCATAGCGACAGCTCTCTTGGGCCAAACACTAACAATAAAGCCGGTGCCTAGATAGCCCAAAAATTGAAACGAGCATTCAACGTGGCACAGCACCGCTCAACCACAATGCAATGCACTGTGTCTGTGACAACATCAAGACCCAACGTAACTGACACCTTCACCAGTGCCGAGAAATGCAGCTATCAGAACCGGTCTAATCACCAGTGCAAGCAGAGATAGATACCGAGACAGATCCAGCGTAGCGCAGCGCAGAAAGGCCGAGGCCGCGACGCCCGTCAAGAGCTTTAGTGCTGCGACTCTATACGGATAACTGTCAATCCTCAGCGTTCTACGATTGCCACTGCTACGGTACCGGGCTGTCGTGCATGCGAAACATTTCCGATCTTCCGGCACCACCACCCTCAATCAACCAGCCAGTCTAACTAATACCCAAAGAGGGCACTTGTCACGCGAGAACCCCAAGAAGAGCAAAGGGCAGCAAATGGCCTCGAGTCAAACTTACAAGCCTATCCCAGTGCCGGTACTACTCTGCTCAAATAACGTAAGAGCATTCATCTATCTGCATATGTCCGTGCTCTGCCTTATTTGAGCCTCGAACTTTCCAACCCTCTCTGTTCGTTTTCTTTTCCTTCTCTTCTTGTCAGGCACCTCGCTTGGCCAAGTTCGCTTCCGCGGCTCGTGGAAAGTTGGCTCGACCTAACTTTTTCCAGCTTCGGTTCGTTTCCAGACAAAGAACAAAGCCCAGACAAGCCCATGTATGTATTAACGGATATACGGATCCTCGCCTCTGCCAAATTATGCCATTATGGCTCGTTTTGGCAGGGACAGTGGTGCGCTCTCGTCATTCACCTACTCGGTTGCATTTAGTCCAGGCATCATCGCGCATATCGAAGGCTTGGATGGTTTCATTATGGAACATGATGATATCTAGGTAGGCAGTTAGTTGAGCGACCGCATCGGCCAACAATGAACCAGTTTGTTGCTGGCTGATGCTGTCCATTGCTGTTACTGGTCGAATGCTTATTCCTCAACCCTGGAGTTGAAGCTTACACCGTCATCGTGCTTAACCAGGAAATTTTTAGCGTATCAGTTCCTCCATTCTCCAGGTCAGCATGGACCATGTGGTGGCTTCACTGGTCCTGTCTTATCGGCGTTAAAGCTTGGCAGGGTCTCCACCCAATGAGATGGCTCCTGTTAGCCATGGGGGATGACAAGATCCCAGCAAAAGAATTCAAGCATTTTTTCTCTTCTCCTATTGGGGTAAGGATAATAAGAAAAACAGCTCCAGAATTCCCCCTCACGTCTTGCCTTGCAGAGACTTGGCTCTTTTTGAGCCGCTCACTCCACTGTGGGTGACTAGCCTAGCTAGACACTCATCCACCACAAAGAGCGAGAGGAGGGGAAAACAAAAGAGGAAGAGTCCATTAAAAACCAACCGTCGTGGTCAGGAACCAATCCAATAGCATACCTGGCTGCTTCGGCTATTTGAGACAATTGACGCCTTCATCATCTTAGCAAACTCGGGTTGTTGTTGGCTTCGTGTAGTTGCCTGCATCCAATCCACCACCGTGCAGTTGTAAAGCGGAGCCTAAGAATGACTCTCTCCTGGCTAGACAAATAGACAGACACAGGCTGACCTGATACGGACCGACGATTCAACTGCTAGGGATCGTACTGTATCCCCAAACTAGCAACGGTTTAAACAAAAGTCAATTTGGTCAAAGCGGGTGCGCGAAACATCAAACGGTGAGAGCTTTTGACCCTCTCTCCCTTCAACCGAACATTTTAGTCAGTTAGTCCATCCTTATGGCTCGTTGACAACCTGAACTAATGAACCTATGAATCCACTTAGCAATTCCATCCTCGGTCCAACGACAATTTAACTTCAGACGGGAAAAGTTCCGTATTGCAGACTTCGGTACCAAAAAGGAACAGCCAAGACGTGAATCCTCGGTTCAGCTTCCAGAAGTGCCATGAGCTAAAGAATATCCTGCATAGTGTCATGTTGTCAAAAAAGAGAAAGAAAAAATCTACGACATGTCATTGGCGAATGCCGTTTGCTGTGGCTAACGGCCCGTACATAAATCTTGATATCGATATGCCGAATTGGGATCTCGGTCTGGCCAACTGCATTTCCTTGCCCCAGTCCCATATTTTTACATACTTGATATCGTACAGCAACCTCGTCCTGTCACTCAACTTTCATTGTCGAAAGGGGTATATCCACCGTTGGATCGTCTTGTAGGCATCTCCGTACTGTCTCCATGCCCACTTTGCAAGAGGAAAAGACTCGATCCTGTTGCATGGAATACCCTGAAGATGTTTGATTCTCTGCCCTGCTCCTCTTAATTTTGGAAGAGAGGTCCATCAAGACAACATGTTCTCCACAACCCGTCATGCCGCTCAGTAGGGAGGGGCCGTGCATGCACATGAAATACCTTACCCAAGTTAAGTTGGGTACGAAGATAGACTGTGAGTTGAAGTCCGAAAACAGTAATAGGTCACGCCCGCAGTTGAAGACTCAAAAAACTCACTAACCCCTGTACAGGTCGGGTAGAACGGCATGTTGTGATACGTTTATGCACGTTTGTAAGCATTATTGAACTTGTCTTTGAACTCTCTATGCGAGTGTCATGTTGTAGGCACTTGAGCTCGACGGAATTTTCTCACCTTGACTCAGAGTGTCTTTGGCCAGCCCGACCTATGACTCGGACTCTAGACTACCCCTGTAAGTATTTTACTTAGTCATGTCCATTCATTAATCTAACATCTATACCAGGCAAACTTGTGAGTGTCCTGAGCTCCTCTTATAGAGATACCATCTCTAATAAATCGTCATATAACAACTGAACATATGAGCAGATGATGGATCAACTGCTTGACTTTTCTAGCCAAAGTTCCTCAAGCATGTGAGTACGACATGCAGAAGGCCCACGACATAATGTGGTATTGCATCCATGTCATTTACGGTACCCCTGGCTGTCTGGCTAAGCCTCCCGGCGTTGAAGCTACAATTGGGAAGGATGTCGAGTGACCATTAGCCATGATGGGCCACAGAAGTGCCCCCATGTTGCAGTCAAATAGTCCAACAAGCTTATCTGTTGGCAAACCTGACGGAGAAATGGATCTGCGTCTGACATGCCCCGGGGTCAGATATCTAGGACGGCCCTGACACTAGCTTACATGTGCTAGTTATGTAGGTAGGTGGTAATCGATTGGGGGAGGGGGGCAGAAGTGGTTCTCTCCATGAGGCTCAGCAGCCCTCGACAAGTCAAAGTCAACGACGGCCAACGACTAATTATGAGCATTTTTCTATGGTGGATATATATATGGTTTATTAAACTGCCACTCCCGCGTTAAGAGAGACCATTTCTACCCAGAGGTAACCGTGGTTGTGGACAAGGACGAGCTTCCTGAGTTTAGTGGAGCCATCGCAACCGGAGCGGTCAGGGATGAAGGGGTATACAATACGTGAGAGATCATATTCTATCGTCTGTTGGAGCCAACGTGAAACGAAAGCTTGCCAGTCTGGTCATGTGAATAATAAAGTGTTGTAGTCTACATGCCTATTATGTGTAGAGAACGAAATTGGAAGGTGATGGATATTTCAAAGTGCTTATCCCGCTTGACCTAATTTACCTTCCTATGCAGTCCGTCGTTCACATATATCTACTTATGTCCAACGAGACAGCCTACCCCCCCTGCATGATAGGAAGATTAGAACAATTCCTTAGCAGTTTCATCGTCAAAAGGTCAACCAAGACTGTGTTCAAACCTCAGACGAGAATGTTCAGCAGTTGGTTCACACTTGATAGAAGAGCTGGATGGTACCGCCTGCACTATAGGGTAGGCGCTTTCACATCCATGAGATCCCAGGCTCATCAACCTTTCGGAATTATGATAATTCTAAATCAGTTGAATTTAGGGGTAGATAGGTTAGGAGGAGTTTTTAACATTATAGCTCACTGCCGCAATTGGGTTCATTTGTAGTCACGTATACCCTACTTGGTTCTATGCTTCTGTTTGCCAACCACACAACATATATATCAATTGTCCTCTTCTGAAAAGACACAAATGCACGCCAAACCAAGGCGCCTTCAATAAATGGTCCCTGTCTAACAAACTCCAAATCCATAATGCCTTGCTCGAAGCAATCCGTAATGCTTGCTGGTCATGATCCACAATGCACTGCCGTGACACTTCAATGTCTGGTCCTGCCAGTCATAAGTATGGCCCCAATCGTGAGGAGCCAAAGGTCGCATTTCCTGTATATACAAAGACGAATCAATCCTTGAAGTTTAAAAGGGTGCTGACTTGCAGAACACCCACTATCTCTCCATTTTCCATCACCGCCATGGCAGCTTCTGGTCCACAAACTGGATCCTCATCATCCAGCGAGAACTGCATGTTCATCAAGACCTCCCGTGCTTGGCGGATAGTAGTCTCCGAGGATAAAGAAAGCATTGCGCTCTTGGAAATTAGGGAGTCTGGAATATCATCCAAGGTTTTGTTGAGGTCGTGTCTCCCGATCCTTCGTATTGTTTCTGGCGATGCCACTCGATCTTGCACTCTGACCCACCCAGTGACAGAATCAAGACCAGCACGTAGCAAGTCGAAGCCCAATCCCGTCTTTGGTGTCTCTGCCGCTACCGGGATATCACACCAGCTGACAGCTATATCATTGATGGTCCGAGGCTGGCGAGCTGCAGCACCGATAGCACCACCAGGATGGTTTCTTGCAAAGACAGAGGCAATGCTAGCGTTGATCTCCTTTGCAGCCGTGATTGCAATTGCATCTCCCATGGCCAGGGCTACAGTTGTCGATGTGGTGGGAGCCGAAACGCCAAAGGATATCTTCTCAGGTTCTGGGATCGGCGCAGGGAGTAGAATGGTATTAGGTCGGTGCCTGATGAATTCGCACGTTTCAGGGGAAGTGTGCGAGGTGAGAAGAATAGTTGGAAGTGCCTCATCAATATGAGGCAGCATGAGAAGCAGTTCTTGAGTCTTGCCCGAGTATGTGATAAACATGAGGGTGTCGTTCGATCCTATAATACCAAGATCACCGTGCAAAGCTTCGGTGGGATGAAGAAAGACGGCGTGAATGGCGAGACTCTTGAAAGTAGCCACAAGCTTTTGCCCAATATGCCCCGATTTCCCTACACCGACGACAACAAGTTTGCCATTCGCCGCTTGCTGTCTGGTTATGGCCTGGACTGACAAATTGAAGCCATCACGGGCCACATGGTCTGTCTCGTACAGGCGTGAAAGATCCCTCAAGGCCAATGCTTCAGTGTTCAGCACATGAATTCCTTCTCGAAGGCGTTGATCCTGAATTTGGGACTGGCCTCTTAGTTCTCGGTCCAAACTCAAAGGGTCAATGGGTTCACAAAAAGCATCTCCTGGTGGTGACGATGATGGTGTGGGAGGAGAGGGAGGAGGTATCGCAGGACATGAAGAGCCCCCAAGAACAACAACAGCACTCGTCTGGACTGGTCCGTGGCCGGATTGCGATGAGTTTGCCATGTCGTTAAGATATTGAAAGAGCTGACGGGTGAAAGTATAAGCTTTGCTGAAGCGCGTACCGGGTGAAAGGAGGTGTTTAAAACATGAGGCGAAAATAGTTTCTTTCACTGAGTAAAATGCCTACTTGTTGTGGCAGTCACTGATCGCCGGTGGCCGTATAAGTCTCAGTGATCGAGTTCTGTTTTTTTTTCTGTCGCGAGTTGAAACCCACAAAACCTTATCATAAATGGTAGTCGCTTGAGAACAAAATCGGATACTGCCAAAGGTTGTGCTGCTTGGTCTAGTTCCACATTAGAGACGAAACAAATATTCATAAAGGACAAAGAAGATGAGAAACAGCGTCGTCAAAAGACAAAACGGTGGGCTGCGTCTTTATGGAATTGCTCGATTCCCAGCCAGAGTCATGGAAACCTAAGCTTACGTTTCTGAAAGCGAGATCTGGGGGATGATGGGAGCCTGTCCTTGTCCAATTGGTTGTGATTTCGATTGTGAGCAACTTGAGAAACCCGATCCAGACATAGTCCCTGAGTTGAGTGGGTGCGATAGGAGCCCGGCTCTATCCGGAATACCGAACTGTCAATCTATCATGACAGTTCCTTAGATGCTCCAGATCGAGAAGTGATGTATGAGCAACGAGAACGGACAGTGACGCCTGTCGGCTGCTTAGAAAGAAATTCTTGATTATCGATGAGCGCTACAGCATCGACTATTTTACACAACTGTGATAGAAGAGACCATCATCCATTCATTCATGGTGCAAGTGCCGCTCGGTTCAGGTTCTCTTGTTCGGATTGTTGCTCGGCGGGGGGCGGGGCATCGGGACCCTGTCCAGGAAGGAGATTAAAGTCTATGATTCCATGAAGCAATGTCGTGGACGAACCAGAGCTCGGCTCGGAACCACTTGAAGTGAATGGCGCAAGCGGTGCGATTAAATGCCGTGCTGAGTAAACCCGTTTACCGCGATTACTTGGCTTTCCGCCGCGCGTTTGATATGATGCCTCGATCGGTAAGTCGCGCAGATCGAGCGAGTCCAGTGATGTGCGCAACTACCTAGGTTAGAGATATTTGGGATCATCTTCAACATGTTGTCTGTCTGGAGGATGAAAATTCCATGGCGTAAATAGCTTTCACAAGCCATTGTTTTTTGTTCTAGTCTGTCGTTAAGGAGATCAAGTAATGCTGAAGGTTAAGAAAAGAAGCAAAATAATACATTATATTTGAGGCCAGATCCTTAAGACAAAGTACCTAGGTAAGTATCAATTGTTTGTAAGTCTTAACTATCCTGCACGTGGCTGCCCGAACGTCTGACGCTTCCCCAGTGGTTGATCTTTGCTGCTCTTGCGGTTCTTGCAGTTTTTGGTGGATCAATCAAATACTCTTATCAGTTGACGATAACTTCTAATCTTATCAATCAGAGACTTGGATAAGAGCTATATCAACCAGTGGTTAATGACTGGAAATTAATACAGGGCCCATCCTCGATAGTATGCCTCAGCCTCAGCCTCAGCCTCAAGACAGACCCGTGGATGAATTGATGGATGCTTGGACATATCTGATTAGGAAGCTTGTTTGATAGGTGCGTCACTTATACCAGACCTTCCAACACAAAACAAGAAACTCACGCAATCATCATCTGACACTGTACAACCATTCATTTCTATGCTGTTTCTACAAACCTCGCGGGCCATTGCATCAAATGTGCCTCTCGACACGTTGAACATCCGCGGGGTCTCCATGTTCCTGCAGCGATATCTCATGCAGATAATTACACTCTGTAGGACACGATCCCGTCGAAACGTCTTGCATCAAATATCCGCCTACGTGGCCAATCAGAATATCTACCTACCTATGGATAGTTTATCTAACCAGATTCTTTCACCGATTGGAAGTCGGAGGACACTGTGTTAAAGACAAAAACTTGGGTAATGCTATCAACAGGCCAGTCCACGCAGTCCATGCAGATAATACGGAACGCCGGATACGGCTCTAAACCCAAGTACCAGGTTCTTTTGACTCCATGCCGGGTCCGGAACCAAGCTGGTGCGGGGATACTAAACTGTTCAAGTCTTCATCGACATTATGCGATATAAGGTTCACCACGTCTTCTGGAAGCTCATCCAGCCAACATGAAATTGTAAGTTAGCCATTGAACGCCAAAGCTCCCTGGAGGGAAGGTTATGTTATGGCCATCCTTTACGGATCGGGGTTAGTCAATGTGAACATTGGGCAAGGTAAGGCAAGGGTTCGTCACGGATTCAGATGGATTCAGATGGATTCAGACTTAGGTTTCAGACGAGTCTGAAACATGAACTCTGGTGCAGGTTTGTAAGAAAGATGATGACAATCACCGTCTTTCTGACAAGCAATGGAAAGGCAGTTTGATAATGATTACATCCATACTGTATTGTCAGCCCAGCAGCCCTAACTCAGCGGCTATTCACTCTTGGCATGAGGATACTGCAAGCCTCATGGGCGGAAAATTTTATGTCGCGCTCTGTGTCAAACATCAGCATCCTCAGCTACACGGGAGAAACAGGTCCAAGATCCCCCCCACTCAGCACTCAGCCACCATTGCTTGGCATGTTCTAAAGCCCACCAACAGAGGCGCTACGTGACGCTATGAGTGCAAACGAAACAATACTTTTGAGAAACTATCGAGGTCTGGAATTAGGGTTCTCTCCTTTTTTCTTGTCTATTTAATGGCCGCTTGGGGTTCAATATCCACATGTACCTGTCGAAATAGGGGCAAAATCTTTTCTCATAGCAGCCAATGTCGAAATATCCGTTTCGGCGTATGCGAAAACGGTTACTTCAGCTACCTGTGGTCTTGACTATTGGCATTGGGGCGCCGCCTCAGCGCTATGAGTAATCTGCGAAAGAATGCCGTTTGACCGCGTGGTAGAAGCAGAGTTTGAAATCTAAACCTACCCGTTGTGTTGCTTGCAGAAGCTTTGCGTACCTGCGTTCCACGAGTGACATCTTAGGCACGCAATTTTGAAGCTTCATGGATAATGGATTGCGGTAATCTATTAAACTCAGACTGTCTGGCTCAAGAGGATGATCGCCAGATAGATCATTCCAAGGCTACTGTTACCTTACCTGTTACGACAGTGGGCAGGGTATGCGCCTGTACCACCCCTGAATCGTACGTACATACGTATGCGGGCGAGTTGACCTATCCACTCCTGTCAGCATGTGCTTTCGCATCTTTCTGTGGAGGCATGTCTAGCGGCTGCTCCTCCCTCCGGCTTGTACGGGACGCAAGCCTCGTCAAGCCTGGACCTGACTAGCCATTAGTAGTTACTGACTAGGGATAACCTGGCTGAATGAGGTGGTGCTTCTTTCAAGAAATAAGTTGAAATTCGCAAGCAGTCAAGGGCAATAGAGCAGATAGGGATGGAAACCAAGGAGTCGGGATAAGTTGATGTGGAGACGATCGTATCTATCGACACGTCGCCGGACGAGACGAGCGAGCGAGCGAGATTCTGAAAAGAACCATGCCAGCTTAGCTGCACAAAACAAAACGTGATTCCTGTTCCGTCTGCAGGCGGGTTTCTTGGGTTGTCGTCACATTCTTTTTTTCCCTGTCCCGCCCTCAGCCTCCATCTGTCAATACTCCATCACACTCTCTATCTTTTCTTGCAACTTGCATCTTAAAGCCTGTCGGCGCCACTCTCCCTTTCGTTATCTTGTTGCTCACTCTCATATCTTCTTGCATGTGTTCAAGTCTTGTATAAACAGCTTTTGCCAATGGGTCTTCACTTGAGCTCTGCCTGGAGCAGCCCTAGGGGCTGGAGGCTGATCACGGTAACACTCATCGCCCTGACCTTGCTGCTCGTTGTACCCCTCCATCGACTCAGCGACGAGTCTCCAGGCGTTTATGGGCATTTGACAAAATATCTCAGCAATGAAGGCGCCGCATACGATGTCGAAGAAGGATTTATCGCAAATCTGAACGAAACAGCTACCGATCAAATACTAAACGACAAGGAACCCACCGCAAAGATTTCTTACGAATCCGACTCGCCACAATATACTGGAGAGAAGGACAAAGGAGCTCCTGATGGCACCGAGAAGTCCGCTGGAGTTCAGCAACCGGAGGGCGACAAGAAGTTGGAGGATGAATATGATGGAGTGGTTCTTGAAATTGACCGTGGTAACAGCGATAAGCCTGAAGCCAACACTCAGGTTCACAGCGAGGCGCCAAAGGAGACACCCAAGCCCCAGAGCAGCGAGACCAAACTACAGGACGTCAAAGCCGATGATCATAAACCGCAGGAACACGGAAGCAAACCTCAGGATGCCGGCGACAATCAGAAGCCACAGGGTGACGAGAAGAAACTCGTGGGTGATGAAAAGCCTTATGACGACCATAAGCCCCAGGGAGATGAGAATAAACCCCAAGAAAGCGGAAACAAAAATCAGGGCGGAGACAAGCAATCTGGTGGAATCAAGATTTCTGATCAGGCGCAAAATCACAATGACCAGAAGAACCAAAATGACGATAGCGCGACCAAGACTCAAGTCTATGAAGAGAGCGCAATGACCAGCATCGCGAGCGAGTTTATCCCTTCGCAAACATCTGAACTTGATGTTCCCTCCGGACCTCTGTCAAACTGGACTGGAGTTTGCGATGGCTTCCCCAACACAGATGGCATCATGCTTGTCATGAAGACTGGTGCTACCGAAGCATTTACCAAGCTTCCAGCTCACCTCTTGACAAGTCTGCAGTGTCTGGACGATTATCTGCTCTTCTCTGATCTGGTAAGTCAATGCGGCAATCTTGTCCTTCAGGGGGATGGAGACGCAGGGGGTGGAGACCCTTCGCGCCACCGAGAGAACTCTATATTCAGCCACAGTTCCAAGAGAGATTGCAGCTAACCAATTCGGATAGGACCAACAAATTGACAAGTACCAAATCTACGATGTCCTGAAGGATGTCAAGGACGACGTCAAAAAAGGCCGCAAGGAGTTTGACCTTTACAAAGCACAGGTTGAATGTCCAATTTCTCAGCAATACTGCACTGCTGATATGAAGGAAGGCTGGAATCTTGATAAGTACAAGTTCCTGCACATGGTAGAGAAGGCCTGGGAGATGCGACCCAACAAGGAGTGGTACGTGTTTGCAGAGGCCGATACCTATGTCTTCTGGTCCAATCTGGTTTGGTACCTTCGTAACAGGGTCAACGGCACAGAGACCCCATATGTCGGCAGTGTTGCAATGCTCAAGGGCAAGCCTTTCGCCCATGGAGGTAGTGGATATGTCATTCACGGAGACACCATGAGGAAGATGGCCCAGATCCCGGACTTGGCCCATAAGTACGATATGATGGCTACACACGAATGCTGTGGTGATTATCTTATGGCCCTGGCCGTCCAGGAAACTGGCAAGAAGGTCAAACAGGCGCACCCCATGTTCAACGGTGAAAAGCCCGTCACTCTGCCTTTCGGTAACAACCATTGGTGCGAGCCTCTTTTGACTATGCACCACATGAATCCCGAGGAGGTCAGCAATGCTTGGCACTTTGAACAGACACGACAGAAAAAGGTATGCTTGAGAATAATTTGTCAATGACAGCAAGATGCGATGCTAATTCTCAAAAACAGGGATTCGTCCAAATCAGAGAAATGTATCATCAGTTCTGGGCTCCCCAGCTGGAGGCGGAGCACGAAGCTTGGGATAATTTATCTGACGACGTTTGCTACATCGGCTTTGGCCCCGAAGCCCAGGCCAAGGCTACTGATCATCAGAGAAAACGGCAAAAGAAGGAAAACGAGAAAAACGCCGTCGAGCAACACGCTCACCGTTCTAAGGAGCACTGCTCCATGGTTTGCGAGAGTGAGAACCTAGACGTTACGGAAGACGATTATTACAGTCTCAAGGACGACAAGGAGCGCAACGAGATGATCAGATCTCGATACGACCAGAAGAAGGGAAACAAGGAATGGCACGCTGGCCGCCGCTGCTTCCAATGGCGTTATCACAACAACGTGTGCTGTATCGCCAGAAGCTTCAAGAGAGGTAGGCCTCACAAGGTCAAGGACCAGAAGCCAGAGGAGAAATGGACAAGCGGATGGTTTGTCAAAGGCATCAACGACTGGATCGATGCCAAGGGTGATTGTACACCAAAGTGGAAGGATTAAGGCATAATAGCACATGACGTGCATTTCTTAATACTGTCAAACGGGGATAAGATAAAGTTATGAGTGGTGTTTTCACTTCCTTTTTTCAGGAACGGCGTTCAAGGAACTTGGCAATTTGCACCATGATAAAGGGACATATCTTGGGATACAGATGAACTTTTCTTCTTAGTTCTTTTTTAAGGTACTGGGTCGGCGCAATATGCATGATCTGTCTGATTAGAGTAGAGCAGACCAGAGAGGAGCACCACTGGGTTCTCTACTGTTAGATGAAGATTTGGTTAAGGGATTTTAGTTTATACCAGCAGTTCCATATACATACTGCGGCACGGATGAGCTTTTGGATAAAATTCCAGGTGTATATCAATAAAAGCGTGAAATAAGATTAATCTCGTTTGCTACATTTTGCTCTGCTGTCTATGAGTATGAACCCAGCTGTTTTTGTTCTGAAAAATTGCAAATGTGACCTAATCGCTAACATGCCTATACAAGACAGGATAAGTAAAATATGAGCCTGTTGGAGGTATTAATTACGTTTAATTTATTTAGATCCGTCTTCGATCCATTCCATTATTTAGTAAATTCAATGACCAAACTGCTATCAGGAATGAACAATGACGTCTCAGTTAAGCATTGTGGAATTGAATCCCCGTTTGCCGATCCATATCTAGGTATTCAGCAAAATTGCATCATAGTTTACTACTCCACTATGATCCATCTCGGCTATCTTTGATAAGCACCAGTATGTTATTTCTGTGGGTTTGGGGCGACAATGGCTTCCAATGTTTGTGATATCAGAGATATTGATATTGCGTCATATTATGATGTGAGGAAGCTCTTTTCCGCACTTTCCTTTTTGGTGACCTCCTTTCCAATGTGTTTGTGCTTGTGTTTATCATGATCTGACATAACACAGCGTCAATAACTCCAACACCTATAGTACTGAAACAGCCTGAAATTCAAAAGTTGCTCTAAACAATAACGCATCTGTGAATGTTCCAAAATATTCATCAAATCTCGATCTCGGTCCTTTCCCTCTCTGTTTGCTTTCATGTCGTCATTCCCTTTACGGGTTGTATCGTTGTATCGTCTTCCTTGTCTTATCTTAGGTAGTATGTCGTTGTCTAAATATTTATTATGATGTGCCGTGTTTTCCTCCGTGACGTCCACATCGGTGTGGGTTCTTAGGGGACTTCATGTAGCAGTATGGCTTTGCATCCTCTCCAGCGGGTTTGCCGAAAACCTCCTTAATCGAGCAATACTCGTAGCTATCGCCCATCCAATCCTTGAGGTGACGGTGCAGCTCACATCGTGAGATGCCGCACTTTCTGCAGTAAACCTGTCCC
Source organism: Fusarium anguioides (assembly GCA_012977745.1). Lineage (NCBI taxonomy): Eukaryota > Fungi > Ascomycota > Sordariomycetes > Hypocreales > Nectriaceae > Fusarium > Fusarium anguioides. The sequence goes on along the minus strand of JAALXK010000219.1, from coordinate 35,355 downwards.
TTGACACGCATCTGCTCCATGGGACCCTCCTTGTCGGGGGTTCGCTCATGGCGGTGGACAAGGGGACCGGCTCCTCGCCAAGCCCACTCCATGTCATTGGGCCCCGAGTAACGGCTAGAAAGAGGGACTGTACCATGAAGTCGTCGGTGAATCTCGTAGAAGTTGGAGTTTGTTAGACCAAAGCAAACGCTGTCAATAGGGTCGAGGTGATCGAAGATGGTGTAATGAAGCTCCGAAGGGAGGTCCAGCAGAGTGTGATCCTTTGGAGGCTGTGGCTGTGTCTGAGGAATTGGCTCATAATCCATTACGGAGTATGAGCGGCGAGGAGGAGGCAACTTGGGCCGACGTGGGAGCTGGGTTGTCTTTTCTTCAACTGGCACTTCAGGCGTTGAAGGCTGTTGAGGAGTGGATGAAGGAGGTGATTCATTTTCAGGGATAGGCGCTTGTCGGTCGATGTGAGATGCACCAGAGTGCGATCCAGTGACATGGTCGCCTTGGTAATCAGTCATTGACCAACCTCGTCTGGGTGCTCTCATTAATCCTCTCTTCTTGTTGAGTTCCTGCATCCGCTTGGCATGCTCCTCCCGGGTCATTGACGTTGATGAATCAGTCCTGCCAAAACCAGGCCTCTTCATAAGAGGGCCATCGGTGGCCTCGTGAGTTGGTGTTCCGGCGGGGGAAAATGCAGGATCAGCTAGTACTTGAACCATGGTTGGTTGGCAAAGATGGTGCTGGATGTTTTTCTTTGGATAAATGCGGCTGAAGTCGAAAGCCCTGGGGGTAATACTGTTGCTGACAGTCTTATGAAGGTATTCACAGTTACTGTGATGTAATGCAAGGCAGATTGGGTTATAATGCGGTGAGTTAGGAGGGGAAGTGATCCACACTTAAGAATTCGGTTCTATGTTGCGTTGACGATGTTATACCGGCGTCGGCTGAATGAATATTGTTGAAGTGAGAACCTCACTAGCAAGTTCATGAGCAGTTGAAGGAAGTACAAGTTGGAGTCTTATATTTAAAGCGCTAGGTTAAGGCAGAGGAAGGGCTGAAGAGTGGCGACGCAAGTCGGTTATAAAAAAAAAAAACAAAAAAAAAACAACTGACGATGGATAGACAACAAGGCCGGGCAGTTTCTCCAAGAACCGGTCGGATTCCGAAGGTCGGTGGATGCCGTTTGGTGGGTGGTGTGATGGGTCCCGGGACCAAATGAGCCAATTCGAGATGCGTCCTTGTCCTGCCAGGGGTCGTCCAGGCGCCCCCAGGGACTAACAACTCCGAAAAAAGCCATGATAAGCTAAGTTAGTTTGTCTGAGATACATGCAAAGCTTGTGTGTTTCCCACTTCTTTTTCTGGCTCTCAGCCTCTTTAGCCTTTCTTACTGGCCATATGACCTGGTGATGCCGAATCCCGCCAGTGACTGAGTCTGAGTCTGAGTGGCCCGCGATACCGGGACACTGATTCAAGTTTAACTTGGTGGCAAGGCGGTAGAATTCATTCCATCCATGTTCGTTCAATGTTTGTTCAGGAGCCTGCTGATGATCATATGGTCTAGCAAACGCAACACCAACCAACTTATTGCATGCAGTTCGAGAATTGGATTTGTGAGTGCAGTTCTGTATAGGTAGTACAACGTATCACAGCACAGTACCGGCCCGGTATAGGTATTTCAGTTGATACCTGTTTGTCATCGTATGACGGGGAAAAGCGAGAAGCTCTTCCCCAGACGATTGTGATGTCGTGTCGTGCAGTGTGTCATGTGGGGGGAAATCATGCCCAGATTAAGCTTGACAGGCGCCTTTGCCAGATGTTCCAACCTTCGCGAAAACGCGCAGAGTCTTGTCTCTATTGGAGGGGTGACCCAAAAGATGATGACAGAGAGAAGGGCTGACAACGCATCTTGCAGCGATTTTGAAACACAGCTGACTGCAACAAAACGCCTTGTTCTACTCTATGCTGTGGCTGTCTGATCATCAGCAACAACGTCTTCGTCAAAGCCATTCATGGAAGCGCTACTAACCCCAGTCTTAACGTCATTATGGAGTCTCCATCCCCTCAATTCAAAAGCACGGAGCCGGAGTGCCCCGCTGGGAGCGGACCGGGACCGATCTGAAGTCAGGGTCGTGCAAAGTCTCGACCAAAGTCTTCGATGTTCTTGTTTTGTTCCAGAAATGAGATCAGCGACCAAGAGTAATTAAGCTGGGAGTCTAGAACCTTGATCTTAGAGCCAGAGTAGAACAAAACATATGTGTGTCAGCATGCTAGATTAAATGAATAAAAATTCTGTTCATAGAGAGGCTGTACCTCAAAACTGCTACTAGTCAGTTCGTCGGGTTCTCCGTCCTCCTTTGCTCAAGGTAAGGCATCAAATTGAGTGTGGTGCATATTTCTCTTGTCAACGAGCAGTCTCTTTGCTACCATCACTGTCTAGTGCAACATATTCACATTGCAAGGGACCACTCTTCCCACTCTTCTAGTGCTGTGCCTCTTTCCTGCTGATAGGCTAGTTCTAGTATACATCAAAAGAACGATCCAAGGACCCCCACGTAGGCATGCAGCAGAGTGTCCCAGATATCGATTCATTGACAGGAATGTCTTATCGACACTCCAGAGACCTACATGAGGAAATCCTTGTCCGCAAAGGCGAGATCAGGCTCGTTTTTCTTTCTCAAGTGAAAGAAGAGATCTGCAGTTGTTCTCACGTAAGTGTGCGACGTGAGAAGCAATTTGGAAGAATTCGAACTCGGAGCTCTCCTGTCTCACACGTTCATACAGTGACTGTGCAACTATAATCATTGTTGGTGTCCATCCAATATGCAGGTATGGATCGTTGCTGCTCAGAGTTGGGTTGCATCGATGCAAGGTATCAATCGAATGGCGCGAGCGAACCAGGGCCAATTGTCACCGTTATTACTCTTCCGGCTCCGTCCCCTTATGATCTGAGGTTTCCATCTGAGCATAATATTGTCGTTGAAGGATCAGTCTATCTGATGCGGGATCAAGGGCGTCACGCGTGTAAGATCTCCTGATCCTTTCTGTACAGGCAGACGCCTATCTTGATCAGAACATTTGCCGCCTTCTAGCGTTTCATCATTAACTAACCACATAGAAGCTGAAACGGCATGGTATTTCAAGATTTCCAGCGTCCAAGTACTTTGGGACATTGGTATGTCTTCTAGGACGTTATGCTGGTCAATTCTGCCTATTAATGAAATCACGTCTGGAAAGGTGGTTTCCCGGAAGACCACTTTGGGACGACAGATTGCTCTTGCCAACTCTTGTTCCTTACCTTGTCATGTCAGACGGGACTGCAAGTCACATCAACACCACAACGTGCGTAGGGATTAGAAGTGTGGGTGGTATTTACAAGGGTGGGCTCAAATCTCAATCCATGGAAGAAACCTTGATCTGAAGATTGTATCATGTCGAGAAAACGTATTTGAATTTCATTCCTAACATCATTAGTTGTTGGATGTCATGTCTCTCAAGCATTGTTAAATGCCCTGCCTTCGGATGTACATTGCAAAATTAATCGAGATGGACGAAGTTCTCACGAGTGTATTATTATCCAAATCGTTCTCCGTGTAGACTACGAAGCGTTTATCTATATCGAACTCTGGTTCTCCTCGGAGTGCTTCCACGATTGGTATCCAATAGGCCCAGATGCACTTCATGGAGATGCTGTTGATCATCTTTATCAAGATCCATTCGATATCATCACCGTGATTGGTGCATACCCAGCTACCATTTGTTCAGAAATGAAGAAAGCGATATCCAGCAAGCGCCATATTCACAAGATCCAGGAAAGCCAGAATGATTCTCCAAGGCATAGCCTGTTCAGAAGTTCACCAACGAACACGAAACAACAGACTCAATGTATCACGCTTTGGTCATTGACCATGTACAAGCCATTAATTCAGCTTACAATGGCCACGTAGATATGATTGAGAGAAACGTTAAGGAGAGCCTCGTCGATGGCGTAGCAGGCTAAAACACTTCACAAGCCGAACAAAGGCTAAAATGAGTCGACAATGGCGACATAAAAATGCAGATGAGTGAGCGGACTCTACCTGGTGTATAAACCCTGTCAGCAAGCTATAATCCAGCCTCAAGAAAGAAGAAAGAATGCATATTCTTGCCGACTACTTCTTGCTGCCGTGATTTCCCAACCAGCAACCATCTTCCTCGCAAGCAGTGTCAAAGACATGTTTAGTTAAGCCTGACCCTCCGTTTAGCTGATTTTCTTCTATGAGAAGTCATGACAATTGCTGGAACAGCAGAGAAATGTTGCGGTTAGTAGCATTATTGGCAAATACACTCAGTGCAGAGCACAAGGCGCCAGAATATGAGATGTATGCAAATCTGTCAAATTAGGTATGTGACGTTATTCCAGGTCGAAAAGGCACACGGCTCCATGAAAAGAAGAATTTTGGCTGAATCCAGTCCTCTGGTATTGTAGAATATTACCAACTCCAGCGCATTTCGTACATCCAAGGTCTGCAAGAACACCAAAGTCATCGGCAGACAGCTTAACCGGAAGCTCGATCGTACCCTTTGTATTCCTAATGTCACGCTTCCCAAGTCCCTCAACGCCATAGCTGAATTAGGGTGCCATTCACGTCCATGGAAACCAGACTTGGTTCAGAACAAGATGAAAGCATCTCACTGTCCATTGCTCGGTTGGCAACTCAAATGGCGACCCAGATGAGCATGACGACAACATCCAGGCCCTTGCCTTCACCGCCATCGTACTTGAAGGTCCACATGCCGTCTTTCTTCTCGTCCCAGTAGGCACCGGTAGCGCTGTGCATTCCACGTCGGCCGACGTGAGGCTTGCCGTCGGTGGCAGTCGCTTCGGAGCTGGTAGAAATGTGAGGCTCCTCGGCCTTTGTCTCGGTGCCGCCACGAGGTTTGTTCAGAGCGGATGTAGGGACGAGGTGCTGCACGATGGTGCTGTTGCAGGCAAACTTGAATGAGGGAGCAGAAGCGCCCTCAGGGGTCGACTCGGAGATGACAGCCTTTAGGACGGAGCTCTGTTTGCGTGGTCAATATCTGCATGACAAGTCTGTCGCAGAGACATTTCTTCCACTTACAATGATCGTCGAGTTCCATTGCTCTGTCTTAGCATGATCGTAGAATTCGGCGTTACCGATAGCACTGTTGCAGGCCTATTTTTGTTGATATCAGTACGCGCGTTGAGAAAACGGTTGCTGTCGGCGTTGGCGGTAAGCAACGAAGGACGGGCAACATACATCGGTAGCGATTTGCTTAAGGCGGTTGGCGGGAATCGGCTGGATAAAAATTAACTCTTGTACAGGTAAGTGATACTTTCCACATCGATGCACGTACAGGAGTGGCCATTTTAGAGGTGATTTTAAGGATGTAGCTGTGAAGACTGAATTTAAGGCTGGGTTGATGGATGATGGATGGCGTGGTGGATTGGACAGATACAAGTAGAAAATGGTCGGTAAACAAAACAAGCGTCACCTCGTTATCAGAGGAACCAGGCTACGAGTTCATGCACAAACCACATTTGTATCTTCACCATCGACTTTAATTTCTTCTCTATCATGCATTGCATTTTAGGCAACACAGAGAGGTTACTTACAATGCCCAATGCGAGGTTTAACTTGATGCTGTGCTATTAGGTCCATATCTTGTTATTATTTTGATTCGCCTGCCCGTGCCTGAATGAATATCTTTCCAGTTTAGGCCGTTATCTGGGGGATCTCGATAGGCACGTGATCAAGAAAAACGATTGGCTCAGGTGAAGGATCGTAAGACTCCCAGCTGAAGGTATTAATAAGGCAAGTATTTTACTTCAATAGCACAAGGACTACGAAGGTAATAAAGTCTCCAGATAAAACTGTATTTAATGCTGTCATTATCTGAGGTTCTAGTTGACTTGATAGATTTCATCTATATACATACTACATACGTACATAAGTGTCTACGATAACAGCGTTGCAAGGAAAAACATTAAACTTTTTTTTATGATAGGTTCAAGTCATGATAGCTCATCATGACATGCTAGCCGGTTTTTCTCATTGGATATGCTTGCGCATTGATCCATGTATGTCTCTGTCACCTTCATGTCTTCACGCGTTAGGTATCTGAGGGAGGGAAAGGACACCAACCTAGCTAGACTAATATCTGCGCATTCCAGCCGAACAGATGAAGGATATTTGGAAAAAGCTACGTAGTTGAGATGCAGAAAATTGCTCAGTTGTGATACATACTTTTATCGACTGTCACAGAGTGGAATAATAAAGACAAACCCAGCATCCGTATCCGTTGTATCCGTACCTGCTTTTGATGTTTTTTTACGATTGACAGGGCTGTCCTTGAGCTGTTACATCCAACCAATGCACCACGTGCCTACCTTCCTAAGCTAACAAGCAGGCTTCAAGCTTGCTTCTACGGGAACATACACCGAGAAGTGGGGCCAACGTCTCGTCCTCGTTTCGGCAGCAAGTCCATGTCGTACATAAACTGGCGACTCCAACCAACCTCTTGTTTTTTGTCACCAGTGTTTTTTTTTTTGGCCAAGTGAAGTCCATTCGCCAATCGATTGCACCAGGGTCATCAATTGATCATCATCTTATAAATTTTCCGCTGAGAGTAGAGCAGCATTATAATAGGCAGCTTTTTATCCCACTCTTCAACGCTCAACTACCTTAGCTACTAGAGCTGTCAACAGTAACCCTCGCCAACTTCGTGCAACTCCACCATGTCTTCTCAGCCTCTTCTTCAAACCGCCCCTGGTACGTTATCACGAAATGCTCATTGCTTCCTACAATCGATTCATGGCCATTTTCATATATTCTAACATGATCTACAGGCAAGCGCATTGCCCTGCCAACTCGCGTTGAGCCCAAGGTCTTCTTTGCGAACGAGCGAACTTTCCTGTCATGGCTCAACTTCACCGTCATCCTTGGCGCCCTTGCCATTGGCATGCTCAACTTTGGTGACAGAGTTGCTTTCATTTCGGCGTTTCTTTTTACTGGCGTCGCTATGTTGACCATGATCTATGCATTGGTAACGTATCATTGGCGTGCCAAGTCTATAAGAATGAAGGGCCAGGCCGGCTTCGATGACCGTTTCGGTCCTACCGTTCTGGCCATCATCCTTCTCTTGGCCGTCATCGTTAACTTTGTCCTCCGAATCACCGACAAGTCCAAGAACCATGGCAACTAAAGAGTCAGCAACAATGGCTAAAACAGTGGGGATTAAATAACGCTGAGCAATGGAGGGTATAATGGAAGATCACGGGCACGAGACTGGATGAGTACGAGAGGGACGAACGGATGAAGGGATGCATTGGGCTATTGGCGTTCAAGCCGGGACATTACATTGCAACTTTTCTTTACACAGTATTGCAGATTCGAATAAGCACCAGTCAAAACACAATGTTGTATTCCTTGCGCCGGATATCTTGCATCTCAATGCTATATCATTTCCCCATGACTGTATCCTTGGTCCTTGACGCCCAGTGGCTAAACATTATTGAATCGAAACGCTCAGAATGACCTAACCAACCCCATACGTAGGTTGGCATTAAGTCTGCTTCGCCATTCCAAATTGAACTGTGACTCCTTTCTTTGACTTCAATTCCTGTATCGGAGCGGTTGAAAGGAAAATTCTCAACGACTTTAAGGATCGTGGAAATGGCCGAGGTAGCACTGCGTCTTCGAATCGGCTGTGCATGATCTCGAAATCGTCGCTGTCGGAATCATTGTCCTTCTGCGTGCCCTTCTCCAGTATTGTCTCCTCGATAATATCCTTTCTTTTTGGTTTCTCCGGTTGATCAAACAGTTGGTTGTACTGGTAATATGGTTTCCCTTCTTCATTCAGAATTCGTTTACATTTTTCCACCACTGTGATAAGCTTGCAAACATCAGTGGTTCGCGCATACAGCAGCGCTACTCGAGGGCGGTCGCATTGGGCTAACAAGTGATTGCCGACATGTGTAATGCGCTTCTTGACTTGTGTCGACGAGATAACTGAAGCGGGTAGGATATCGTACTTGGAGTTGAGCTCGGCGATTGTAGGTTCATGAGGGGCTATTAAAGCTAGAGCTGGGGTCTGGGTCGCGTCTTTTCGGGGTCGTTTCTGTGACCGAGTGTCTTTGGAGAGCTTTGTGTCTAGCTTCCTCTTAGCAGCGTCATGTTTGAGATGTGTAGCAGGCATGTTTGTGCCAGACAATGTTGAAGGAACGAGGTTAACAGAGAAGGCAGAAAAGCTGTGGCCGGGCATAGGCTTGAATTTTTGCGGGGCGCATGCAGGTTGGTCGGTACTCAGTGTAAGCACAGATGCTATGGATTCGTTGGAGGTAACCCTCACATTGGCAAGGACAGCAATAAGATTCTTGATGTACTTCGATAGGCGGTCGATAACAATTTAGTTATGCATGATACATATCTTGATAGGGTTCTGGATCGATACTGATAGATAAAACTAGAGCCATCACGGTATACGTAGAACCAATCTAACAACGTAACAAGTGAGGTTTTCCCAAGTTTCTTGACACGATCGTATAACAAGTTGTTCCATGTACAGCTTTAAAGAAGAGACAGACAACCTTAGTCAGTTTGAACTTAAGCCGCATTCAAGCACGTGGCAATTTTTGTGTGTACTGCAGTCAATCACGTGAACGACTTCTGACTGAGATTGGTACATGGTAAGTGTGGCTGGATGTTGTTCTGTGCCACATCGTCTAGCACAATACCTTGGTCACTTCGGCTTTAGGACAGTATTGACATTTTCTCCCAAAGGCCATTCATGCCCTCTGTAAAAATTCTTTTCAACGGTGTTGTAATCGGCAGAGCTCGCCCATTTGCGCGATCCTATCTGACGATGTCATGGATGACGATTTTGAACAGACTCAGTGGGGCACAAAGTGGTTCTGAAGGAACTTTAGAGAATCACCCAAAAACACCTCAGAACATTCCCTCGCAGCTTGCAGACCTCACGGGCTAGGGACTAATAACAGTCTCCGGTACGCTCCCCGGATGTTAGTTGAGCTCATAACGAGGGACTAGGCTGGGCTAGGCTGGGTTTCTATTAATGCTCACAGCTGAGATAGGAGCTTGGACCAGCCCATTGCATGCTTACCATACCTAAGTTATCAGCCAGGAAGGCTTTAGTACTGTCGCATGTTAAGGTACAGACGGCAATATCGCATGAACAATTACTCACAGAGCGCAGCTTGACTCTCTAGCCAGGTGGGGAATCTCTCTACGACCAAGCTGGTTGGAAGTGGCTGCAGCAACTTGGAGAGATAGCTCCACGTCCTACACACCATTCTATCTCGTTCTAACCAAACGTGTCTCAGAGATGGTTACACTGTCAGACGTCCAAGACTCGTCCCAAAGCCAAGTGTAGGAATGATTGCCAGGTGAAAAGAATAATAGCATGTGAAGGGAAAATGAAAATGTCTAGGCATGTAGCTAGCTGCCGCAGGATATTTACATCAGAGCCATTCTGGAGTGGAATATCGCTCATAGGAAATATGTACATGTTGCTTACAATCGATTAGGTTGGCCGCCAAGCACAAACGATGGAATGAGTGGCATGAATCTAGGTCTTGGTTGGTGTTTTGGTGTCAATGTTTAGAGTTGAAGATGCCTTTCCTCGATTCGCTGAGGATGCAAATTCCGTAGATTTTGGGCCAAAAGCCGCATATCACTTACCCAAAGTGACATTTGAGTTGGCATTATCAAAGCGACTGACTCTTACTTTGGATTGAGAGGTAAATCGCGATGAGACAGGAGAGGTGATATCGAACGAGAATGGCCATGTTCTTCCAGAACCTCGAAACGTTTGAAGGCCTCGGACCCTGTCGCTCGTTGCATGGCTCTATGTATAAGCTCGGCTGGATCTGTTCCTGTACAGCACTCGCATTGATTTGGCACCCGTTTGTTATCGCTTTGAGACCAAGCAAGGAAGCGACAAGGGTCGTGTAAGCAGACAGCCGACGAAACTCATTTGAAGCAGTAAACAAACATTTAGCTTGGCCATTTTAAGACGAACTGTTTTATCAACTGACTGGGAATTATCAAAATGAAGTATATGCAAATGTTTTTTTATACTTGCGGAATCTGGCAAGGCGTATTATCTTAGTATGGAAGATGCCTTGAATAAGGTACCTACAGATGGTGCTTCTGATTGTTACTCTGCTTCAGAACCTCAGATGTCTGCATACTCGTAATTGAGTGTGTCGGGTGCTCCAGCGAAGATTTATTAGTGGATGCCTCCGAGCACAGCACGACAATCACAATCCCCTTGCTTCTTGGCTGATGGTCCACTCCCCCAAAACCAATTTCGCCCCGGCGCACCCACCAACAGCCTGCCATTACTGGGTTCCTAGGTCCCCCTAGGCATGTTTAGCCTGCTCGCCGGCTCCCAACAGGCTTCGCCTCAGGTCTGCGTTTTTGTGGGCATGTAATCAATGGTTCAATCAAATCGAATCGCTGGTCGATCGCTCAATCAATCAGGGAGGAAACCCAGCACACAAGCACCACCAAAACAAGAGTCGGAGGACCCAAGCGTCACTCACTCACTCTCTGGCTGACTGGTGAGCAGAGAGCAGAACACACTGCAAAGTGCCACCTACTTCCCCCTTCTTTCCAGTCCTGAAGTTTGACTTTATCCCCATTTCCCTGGACGCGGCGTCAGCGCAACCGCAACAGACATCAATTCCACTTTCCCCCTCGACGCACCTTCCCTCCCCATCCTGTTATTGATTCCCTTTACCTTCCTTTGTCCCTGCACCCCCCATTTTCCTGCCTTTCCCTTTTGCTGCCTCACTACCACAACCTAATCTTCCCTCTTACACGCTCTCTCGTCTCATCTCCCTCCCTCCTCGTACACAACACACTCTCCCTCCTCAAAGAAAAACACATCACTTCTCTGTTGGCCATCGCTCAGAGATCACAAACTCGAGGCTTTCGCTAGCGCTCGATCACTTCTTTCTTCTCTCTCTTCTGGCACATCTTTGTCGCTCTGTGCCCTTGTCGCTGCTGGCGCTGGCTGACCCAAACTTCTCTCCGGTTCTGGCCTGTTTTGAGGGGCCACATCATCAACCCCTTTGCGCCTGACTCCGATTGTCCGACCTGCAAGCCTGCCTGCCGGTTACGTCAGCCTTGCCTGCGCCACCGCTGCACCAAGCCTGTAAGCTTAGCACCAGTGTCTGGATTCACACCAGGATTCACACCCACCTGCAACTGCTTGCTGCCTATCACATTGATACAAAAGCTCGCTACGACCCTTTCGTCGTACTTTTGGCATTTTCCTTGACTTTTAGTCGAGGTATCCTCATGTTTCGATTCTGGACATCCGAATCACGGGGAAGCGACCAAGCGCTACAGGCACCACCGCCGATCGCAGATCTGCTCAAGCCGTTCCAACCGCACCTATTGCCAAACACAGCGACGATAGAATCGCCCAAGGTGCAGCCTCCCAAGCGGAGGCGGCTGAGCGTCGACGGCTCTGGTGAGCGGCCTGATGTGCATGCACCTGTTAAACGCGTGAAAATCGGCGGCGATATTGTTGACGACATTTCATTACCATCTGACGTGAAAACGCAAGAAGGTATTGCGGCTTCTCCTTTGGAGAGTGTTCGGGATGAGATTCGCCATCAATTTGGCCTCGAGATTTTGCTAAAGCATGATGAACTTCGACTCATTAACCAGGAACTCGCCAAGTGCCAGGTTGCTCTGGAGCAGTTGCGACGTTGTCACCTAATTCCTTACCCTGTGAATTGCCCGACTCCTGAACAAATGCTCAACGTCAGCGCCGGCAAAGGTCCTGCTATTCATTCACGTCCAGGAGAAGCCGTGCCTAGATGGGCACCTCCATTTGGTGTTGTCGATGGTCCATACGCCAGACATTATGCCAAGTGGCTTATTCCTGATCCTTCTTTTGATGGCATACAGCCCGAGTGGCAGTTTACTCCGGAAGCCTCACGCGCAAGAGCTTCGTTCGCCGAAGGGCGAACAACAAGAAATAGCTTCACAGATTCTGGCAGTGCACTCAAGAGCCGTTCAGGTCGCGGAGCAGGGAGCCAAAAGCTGCAATCTTTGTCCAGTGGTTATCCTCAACCAAAAGACAAGGCTGGTCCATGTATTCTGAAGCGTGCTGATGGACAGACAGTCAAGCTGGTTTGTCTTGACTGCAATCGTGAGAATTTCTCAAGTACCCAAGGGTTCATCAACCACTGCCGCATTGCTCACAAACGAGACTTCAAGAGCCACGAGGAAGCAGCCGTTCACAGCGGCCATCCTATTGAGGTAGCAGAAGGACGAGTTACTGGGGAGGAAAAGGCGCCCGCGCCTGTTGTACCAAACCCAACTTCCACTTCTGCTTTCGTGCATCCCTTTGCCCGGCCTGATATGACTGAACAGCAGGCCTACGTGGCTCTCAGGTCAAGAATTGCAGAGTCTCTTAAGCTCTATCATCAGGGCAAGCTGCCTGGCGTGACCAGCATTCCTTCGCTGCCCGACAAGATCGGTGCACGCGAAGCACAAAATACTGGCTCGGTTCAAGGAGCTCCAGATATGCCTCATCTCTCACGTCTCTTGAAAAGTCGGAAGTTCGATGGCAACCTACGTGAACTGGTTGCGGATGCAAAGACAAAGGTTGCCCTGGAGGATGTGACTTCTGGTGATGAGTCGGAGCTTGCTGAAACGCCAATTGAGGATACTCAACTCAGAGATCCATCTACTGTGCGAACACCTATCGTTATGCGCGTACCTGCAAAGGCCACGCAGCCCCCAGCTATGAACACATCAACCCATTCAGTCAGTAGCAAGGGTCGTGCTCCCCCAGTCGCGTTCAAGACGCCTGCGAACCCCGGGCTTTCAGACGAAGATTTGGATATGGAGGATGCTGATATGAGCCCCAATACCATGGTCAGTAACAACGCACCTTCTCTGGTTAGTGATGATGGAGAGTACGATGATACAGATGATGGATCATCTGTTTCTGGCGCTAGTGACAACCTTGAAACCGAGTCAGTATCGGACGTGGCAGAGATCACCTTGGACGATGATCAGGATTCGCGCTCGTTGCGCCGGGAATCAAGTGGTGCATCAGGCGCCGTGAGGCTTCGGAAAGATGACCCAAAGCATGTTACTCTTATGACGCCTGTCAAAAACAACGCCAGGGAACGACGGCCGCGCAAGGTCTAAACCTTCGGACAGCCCTATTGCCATCCTATGTGTCCATCTCTCCGATTGCCACAGGCTGTATGGCCATTTACCATTGGATTCACCTTTCTTCTTGAACCACCACTTTTCAACCATATCATTTTTAGTCAACACTTTATGAAAACCGCCTGGAAACAGGTCACGATCGAGAAACGACAGCTGCATGGTCTCAGTCTGTCACAAACGAAAACTGGGGTTATTGGAGGCGCCTTGTGGGATTTACAGAATATGGGAAACTGGGTTTTGTTTGAACTAGAGAAGCACATTTATTTACTTCGGCGCTATAGGACGATTGTTCAGAATGGGGGTTTTCTTGGCTTTTTCTTTTAGCTGTCGTTTTTGTTTTTGCTAGCCTGTTGAGCCATTACTTCCAGAGATGAAGGGACATGTTGTATGATTGAGGTTATATCAAGAGCTTGGTTCTAGCGGTCTCACCTTGTTTGTATCATAATTTTAAAGGTGGAATAAGCTAGCGGGGCTGAAGTAGAAAACAATAAGACGAGAAAGTTGATGTGGAAATGATTGATTCTTCGGTGACTCAACCCTGTTTCAAGAAGTACGTATTGCTCTAGAGTCTTGGCGTGAAGCTCGGTGGCAGCGCGACCAGTTTGGGCCAGACCAATTTTATTTGGGTTAAGGTTTAAGGGTCAAAGCGGCGCGCTTCACTTAGATATCTTAAAATCAAAACAAACGCAAACTCGTTTCAGTCATCAACTGGCCAGGATACCCAGCCAAGTATTTATTAATGAATTAGGTGATTATGTATTCAGAATTCATCCATGACACGCTTTTCGACCGTAAACTCAGAACAAATTCAAACTCCAACAATGTGACTCATGAAGTATCTTGGAAACGTAATTACAGAATAGCGGCAACGACACCAGCAACAGCGAGGAGGACACCAGCAGTGTTGCGGGCCTTGTCGGCAGCGTTGTTGGTGTTCTCAGCGCTGGCAGCAGACTTGGTAGCGCTGCCAGTCGCATCAGCGGCATCGGAGTCGGTGGCGGTGGCATCAGAAGAGGCCGCGGTAGCTGTGTGAGAGCTGGTCTTTGTGGCCTTGGTGGCAGTTCCGTAAAGGGAAGCCTGCTGGCAGTTGATCTTAACATTACTCTGAGCAGAGCTGGCACGAGGGTCATCGGGGCAGTTGTTGAAGCAGCTATAGAAGTGTTAGATGGGTGGGTAGGTAGGTTCAGGGGCTATGGCTTACGTAGCAACGGCCTCGTATGAGGCACAGAGGCAGTCCCAGTCTTGAGCCTTACAGTCATCAACCTTGGCGTTCTCAGTCTCGAGACATCTCTTAACGATGTACTCGGCCTCACATTCGCCAGAGGCAGAAGGAGCAGCAGCACCAGAGTCAGTGGTAGACTGAGCAGAGGAGGCGGCGGCGAACAGGGCGAGAGACCAGAGGAACTTCATGCTGGCGGTTGTATAAGTGGTTGAGAATTGAAAATTAGGTTAGAGGAGCTGGTCAATAGAGAGTGGAGTGGAGGAGAAGAATGGATACTGAGAGAGGGAGAGGGAGGGAAGCAACAGTATATAAATTGAGGAGTAGGAGGCGTTTTCCTAATCATAATAGCGAGTACGGGGGATATTAGCAAACAGGGTCTTGTTTAGCATCGTGTCGTATGGACATGGGCTCAGGCATGGGCGAGGGCGTTCTGCCGTCCCACCCCCAAGCCAAGCGGAGGCGCCCCATGACAAGTCAACACTTGCAAGGACTAATGAACATGGTCAGGCAGGGTCTTGTTTTTTTTTTCGAGTTCTTGAAGCTTTTGGGGTTGAGATCTTACGGGGGAGGCAAAAGTTGCTATTCAGTGGATGGATGGATATATTTGTGGCTTGAGCTTTGGCGTGTTATTTTTGTCTGTTATTAAGGAGCATGTATGATCAATGGGGCGCATTCATAAGATAAGAACATTTGTACGACTTCAAATACAGATGCTACCTATTCAACAATACAGATTCTGTGACAAATTCAACGATTTTATCCGTCGTTGGGGGGCTTACACTATGATGAGCACCAACGACAGTGTATTGCGTTGGCGGCGAAGGTGGAGATTTGCGATAACATCAAAATAGAAGAATCCCTGTTCTTGTGTCACTTTCTCTGTGTTCCTCCAACAGGAGACTTTCAAACTGTTGTTGATCCCTGGCTATTGCTCCGGGAGATGTCCCTACGTGGAGATGGGGAGCTAACTAGCGTGCTTTAGGGGAAGGAGGCTGAACCAATGCGATATTGTGCTGTGTTGTGCTGTGTTATGCAGCATATGAGTGGCCAGAGTGTCTATGAATAACTTTTTTGGCTGTGCAACTGCAACATCGTATGTCTATGTCTTGAGACTTGATCATCATCTTTTTCTCCCTTCTCATGTTGAGCTGGTTGCCCAGTCAGACTCAGTCAGAGCCGTATGTAGACGCCACCAAAAGAACCTGTATCTTTATACATAGGATCTCTATGGCTCTAGTACTGAGTTAGTTAGTGCCTTGAGTTTGCTTCGGTGTTTTGGATGGGACGCTTTCTGAATTGGCCCGCTGAAGACTTCATACAGTAGTGAGACATAATGAATGCTGTCTTTGATCAAAGACGTCGTGCGTTTAGGATGCCTCAAACGCCTCGTGTTCTTTGTGGTCGATAAATTTTGTGTGTGTGTGTGATATCCGACATGTTGGGCATAAGATGGAGGCCTAGAACAGGCCACCATTAACAACGTGATATATCACACAAGCATAAAACATTGCCGTATCCAAACAAAGCACAGACTAGCTTTAAGAAGAAGAAAGTTGGAGTCGCGGCAAAGGCGCGCAGCTTTCAGCCTGGAGCCTTCGGGCTTTATGTTAAGATGCAGCCAAAAAGATCCAACGAGGTGACGACGCGCTTTGCTATATCCAGCATCTGACTTTGGCTGGGCCATTGAGTTTTGCCATCTCTGTGCTTCTTTGGATTGGCCAAGCGGCGTGTTTGTACTTACTCTGGCCGATACGATGCATGCCTGGTCCTTATCGGCAGCGTTATTGTTCCAGTAGCTGATATTGGTGGACCCTCGTTATCATGAGAACATTGAGGAAGATTGTATTGACCGACATTATGTCATGAATAGGTATCCAGCGTTCAAAATACTTGCCTCTCAACTCCCCTCAGCACCCGTGGCACATTGAATCTCAGACAACGATCTCTAATAATTTCGGTATAGGTACCTATATACAGTTTCATGATGCCTATTAATGCCAGATGCCTATTACTTCCTAACGTACTATGCCAAAAAAAAATTAAGGGATACCTAAAGTGGTAGTAGGCACTGTTGATAAAACCAGGCAGACACAAACATGATAGACTCAATGCTATTGAAGTCGTTCACGGATTTAGTAGGTATTATTAATACATTCAACACCAAGTATATTTGCCCATTCTCTGCTGATAGCTAATGAACAACACCTCAAACGGAGCTTCAAGCTGTACTGTATGTATTGCCCCACACCAGCTTGACGTGCCCCTCCAAGTTCCAACCAAGAAACGCATCCCCCACGTTTCACGACAACACTTTCCTATCAGAAGCTGACGACATCTTAATTTCCAAGCCTCTATCCTAGACACATCCTCGCATCTGCATTACACCTCGTTTCTCTCTTCTGCAACTTGTACTCCATGATCACTGCTGCCGTCATGGCTTCTCCCTCCATCACCCTCGACCGCATCCTCGCGGCAGTTCCAGTTACAAACCGTGGCCAGCCAACACAGATCTCGGCCGACTCCAAGGGTCAACGGATAGCTTATCCTGTATGATTTGCCCTCTGTGAGCAGACTGCATACTGTAAACGATGTCTCTGACCCATGTAGTGCGGAAAATCCATCTTTGTTCGCTCCATCGACAACCCCTCCGACGCAAAAGAATATACTGGCCACACCGCTCCTACAACTGTTGCGCGATTCGCTCCCAATGGCTTCAAGGTTGCCAGTGGTGACTCGAGCGGTATGCTCAAGGTGTGGGAGCCCGAGTCTATCGAGAGCACAAGGGGAGAGTACGGTATCATCTCTGGTCGTCTAAATGATATTGCCTGGGACGGCGAGTCGCAGCGTGTTATTGCTGTGGGCGATGGCCGCGAGCAGTTTGGTCGTTGTATTACAGCTGACAGCGGAAACTCAGTCGGTGAGATCATTGGCCACTCCAAGTCCGTCAATGCCGTCGCAATGAAGCCTCAGCGTCCTTTCCGTGCTGCTACTGTTGGCGACGATGGCAACATGGTCTTTTACCATGGTGCCCCTTACAAGTTCAACAACAAGAGCGCCCATCACACTGGCTTTGTCCTAGGGGCTGCTTACTCTCCTGATGGAAACTCTCTGGTCACTGTCGGTGCCGACAAGAAGATACAGCTGTACGATGGGAAGACTGGAGAGCCCACTAAGGAGATCGGCCAGGGCGAGCACACCGGAAGTATCTTTGCCGTGTCGTGGTCGCCAGACGGTAAGAGGTTTGTCACCGCCAGCGCTGATCAGACCGTCAAGCTTTGGGATGTCGATGCAGGCAGCGTCATCCAGACCTGGAAGTTCGGTGAGGATGTTAGCGTTGGCGATCAGCAAGTCGGTGTTGTTTTTGTTCCTGGTCGTAGTGACGGTCTCATCATTAGTCTTGGTCTCGACGGCAATCTCACATACTTGAATGAGGGCAAGCCGGAGCCTACTCGCGTTATATATGGTCACGGCAAGAGCATCACCGCCTTATCGGCTGGATCTGATGGTGAGGTGGCTGACCTTTGGTCCGGCAGCGTTGATGGCCGAGTGTGTCACTGGGATGTTAAGTCAGGCATTGCTACAATTGTGGATGGCCAGGCGCATACAAACCAAGTTACTGAGTTTGCCACTGCCGATGGCAAAGCTTTCAGTGCTGGTTGGGACGACACTCTCAGAATCGTTGACGAGTCGGCCAAGATTTTCTTGGGTACTTCCATCAAACTGCCGGCACAGCCTAAGGGTGTGAGCGCGGCAAACGGACTTGTGTATGTCGCAACCTACTCGGGTGTGTCAGTGTTCTCTGGCGAGAAACTGGTCAACGAGCAGTCTTTGGACTACACTCCTGGCGCTATCGCTGCATCTGGCTCCCTTGTTGCTATTGGGGCTAACGAGAACTCTGTGCGCATCTACAACGCTGGCACTAACGGTAAGCTCGAGGAGGTCAAGTCACTGAGCAACCCGACTGGTACCATCTCGGTGCTTGCTTTCTCTAAAGACGGCTCGCACCTGGCGGCCGGAAACAGTGTTGGAAAGATTTACGTCTACAGCATTGGAAGTTGGGAACTGGTGGCAGACCGCTGGTCAGCTCATACAGCCCGAGTTACATCCATCGCCTGGGATGACACAGGCGCTTACGCTGCCAGTGGCAGTCTTGACACCAACGTCTTTGTCTGGTGCCTGGAGAAGAAGAATCAAGGCAAGCGAATCAAGGCTGCCAACGCTCACAAGGATGGTGTCAATGGTGTGGCTTGGGTTGAGGGTGGCAGGGTCGCCAGTGCAGGAGGAGATGCTAATGTGAAGATCTGGAACGTTCAAAGTTTGCCCTAAACGAGATAATTTTCTAGGCTATACCACTGGTTTCCCACCAAGACTTGACCGAGAACGAAGTATTATATGAGATAGATGCACCTTTTGACAAGTTGCACATGATAGAAACGCCTAAACACCAAACAGATGTCGTTAAGATCGAAACGTGAATGCATATCTCCTCGTCGTCCGTATATTCCTTTATACGTTGTCTGGCCAGAAGCTGGAAACGCGCTGCCAGATCCTGATGCCCTAATCGTGCCCCATGGTCGCGTTCTGCTCCTTTGAAACTTCTTCTGGGGCGAGGTCCCATAAACGAAGTCTGTCGTGTTCCTGCAAGGGGATCTTATGAGGAGGCCATCGTGTCTTGTTCTCCTCCCAAAGGAGTCCCACCTTATGGATGGCTCCCTCAAGATCCTCGGCACTATACCATGTTAAACGATGCCTTGACTCAAGTTGGGTGATTAACGTACCTCCCGGAACTCATGGTAGCATACCCCTCCTTAGAGAGATGCTTCGCCATCTCGGTCTGGTGATCATTCAAGAGCTGCGTATTCGGCACCACAATTAGTGGCAGTCCTAATTTCCAGGCATCTAGAATTGTCCCAGTACCTGAGGTGTGTAAGTGTTAGTTGCATGTTATTGGCACTTGACATACCAGCATGGGATATGACAAGCCCCATATGTCTCTTCCCAGGTGCGTCTTTGCACAACGTCATTTCCTCTTTCATAAGATTTTTCTTTGAGTCAAATATGTCGATAGATAGACCCGGAGGAATATCGTTCTTTAATTGGGAGAAGTGATTGTTTGCCCAACCAACATCGGGGCCGCATTGAAGATGTAGTTTAGTGAATCCTTTTGAACGAATGTAATTCCAGAAACTCGGCTGCAGCACCGATTCAGCGAGTTTCCTAAAGCCCGTGGTCGCACCGACAGTGACAAGGCAAATGCGGTCGAGCTGAGTTTCTTCCATCTTCACTAGAAAAAAGAAAAAAAAAGAAAAAAGAAAAAAGGTTGGTGAATGGTGAAGGTTGAATGTAGAGTGTTAATATGCTTCCACCATAGGGTAGGGCGGTCGTGTAAGAGGACATGTGTCGGCTAATTATCGGAATTCCGCCAATACAGTTGCGATTGGTGGTGCAGCCAAATTTTCGAGAGCTCGCCAACCCATCTTTCAAACCGACGACAATTTGACATTGCCATTGCCCTGTTGAAAGAAACACAATGGCTTCAGCATCGGCAGCCGCAAGGCTATGCGCCCTAGTCTGCCGTCGGGCCTCTCGAATTCAGCAAATTCCAATGTCCACACAGATCATCCGCCAACGAAAACCTCTTGCTCAGCGGCCATTCACCACATCAACGAGACGACGGGCACGTGAAGAGGACCAGCGCCAGGATGACGTCGAAGAGGAGGATTTCGGCCCTATAGAGTTGAAAAAGCTGGAGGCTGCATTGGCTGAGGCTTCCACGCCAGAAGGATTGAGGCAATTGGACCAGTTGGCCAAAGAGAACGGCTACAACTCCATTGATAGTTACTTGCAAAATGAGCTGGAATACCGACCGGGTTGGGCGTCGGAGGACAGGTCGGTTCTAGAGGATCTTATGAGGGATGACAAGGGGGAGAGGCCCAATAAGCAGTCATTCTGGTACGACGAGGAGGATCCTGAGACGAACACCGAAGAACTGGAGGAATTTGACGAAGACGATATCACATCCATGGCCCACGGCAAGCTTGACGAAATCCGAGAGATGCGACAGTACGCCCGATTGACTGTGTGGGAGTTGCCTCTACTTTCAAGTAAGTACAATTGGGGTTGGCAAAACATGGCCATACACTAATATTGCACTAGAGTACGCCAAGCCTTTTGTTCCTCCCAGTGATAACCAGGTCCTGCGATGGCGATACACCTCTTATATGGGTGAATTCCATCCTGCCGAGAAGAAGGTCGTGGTGCAGTTCGCTCCTGATGACTTGAAGCTCACCCCAGTTCAAACTGAGAAGCTCAAGAAGCTGGCCGGCCCTCGGTACAACCCTGAGACGGAGATCATCAAGATGAGCAGTGACAGCTTCGAGCACCAGGCACAGAACAAGCGATATCTCTCTAATCTAGTTGACGATCTCATCGCTGCGGCCAAGGACCCCAAGGATACCTTTGAGGACATCCCTCTTGATACCCGCCATCACAAGATCCAGCCCAAACCACAATTCCCCAAGGAGTGGCGCATGTCCCCCGAGCGCCGAGAACAGCTTGATGCTCACCGTCAACGCCTGGCTATTGAGGACGCCAAGATTGCTGAGAGCGGCCGATTGATCGATGGCGCACATATCATCGACGAGTATTTGATTAAGAAGGTTGCTGAGGACCAGAAGAAGGCTAGACTTGCAGAGCTTGTTCCTGCAACGCCTGTCAAGAATACCGGTGGTAACCGGGCAAGGAGATGAACGGAATTAAAAGTCCCCCTGAGATGCTTAACGTGGGATGATATGTATTATACGCTAGATTGGGCGGAGCATGTACAATTGTACGATGTATGTTTAAGAGGGCATTTAACGAGAGAAATACCTATGTACGTTGGGCCACTTTGGGTACCTACTAAGTTATCAAACAATGTTCTCTAGTGTAGAGCAGAATGTGAAGTGAACCCTACCTTGGTACCTAACTATGTGGGACTCGCTAGCAGGTATTCATGTAGAAGTTCAAACCTGCCTGACCTATCGAGTATGTGGCACTTACAATCTGACTTTCACAAACAACAGTCTATGTTAACGTTATCTGGTGTTCATCAATGCTTGCTATTGCGCTAAGAAGACTCGTCCCTCAAAATGAATATTTATAGTTTTCATGATGACCTATGCCCTGAAGCTGCTGACTAAGGGCATCATGACTGCCAAGAGCTATTGCAAGGAAACATATGATTAATTGTCATCATTCTCCAGTTGCTTTGAAGAACTATTTGCACTCTTTGCCCATAAACAAAATCGGAAAATAAGAGCTTCATGTGTGATAATGACGGAACATCTTGTCAATATTATTATTCTTGGAGCTCCGGCTACCGGGAAGAAGAGCTTCATACGTAGAGTGAGTTAAAGATGAAGCTTGGAATTGATACTCATTTACTGTAAATTGAGCAGCTTCTGACATTGATTGTTAGTATTGCCAAGGAGTCTTCACAGACCTATATGATCCCATAACCGAAACATCCCGAGACCACCGATTGGCCAATATATCAGGCATCCCAACGATCATTCATCTTGAGCGAATCCCGTCGACATTTATCCAGTCTGCTCCTGAGGCACGTCGCATAGCGACAGAAGCGGATGCCCTGATTTTATTATATGATGGTTCATCACATGAAAGTCTGGAAGAGCTTCGGCGCATACGACTCCAAGTATTGGCTTCACACCTGGGAGAAACGGCGCCGCCTACGGCTGTCGTTGCTGGCAAGGCAGACGGCGCGGAGTCCGCGGGGACGGCATGGGAGCGGGGGATCGGAGAGGGTAGGGAGTTAGCCATCCTATTCGGGGCTAGGTTTGGGGTTGCGTCGTCGCTCTGGGGAGATGGAGTCAAGGATGTGGTGGAGGAATTGGCGGCCGGTGTTTTGGAGAGGAGAGGGATTGAGAAAGAAGCGTTGACGGAGTCAGAACCATGATTGACGATGTTAGCCACAGGTGTTGCTCTGCCACAACCTATCTGGTGTAATTTTGTTTCTACTCACAGAGAGTGACCAAACTTTGAAGGATATATAGAGAAACTATGCTAGCTTTAAATTTATATTTCACGCTACGGTCGATGGGTGTAGTGGGATTGTATGTTAATGAGTGAGCCTACAATAGTGGTTACCATAGTGGGCTAATTGAAAGTACTTCAACGAGAGAAAAGATAGATATCATCAATGGTCAAACTGATCATATTAACTCAAGAAATGATTAGAGGAATTGGATTGAGAGAACGGGTTTCTGTTTAGCATTGGCCAACATGCCATAAGCCATAAAGAGAGGCAGCTCTGAGGTGCAGTATGTCAGCATCACGAATTACATATATAATGAACCACCATAGTCTTCGTTTCGAGGACAATCAATTCAACTTTGATAATCAAGTATACTTGATCTTCACGTCTGTATGTAGAAATTATATTGCTGATGAAACTGTGCCTCGGCAGGATTCAGCACGTGGATGTGGATTGCTGCCGAGGAGAGCAGATCCGGGGTTCGATACAACGAGCCCCTCATTTACATCCCTTAAAAATGAATGTCTCAAGCCTTTTCTTCTTATAAATACCTACTATTGTTGAGAATTTTGGCAATTACTTGGTCTTGCTATAAATCTATGACTGTTATATTGTGAGGCAGCAAGCAAAAGTATTGGTCAAATTTGCCAACCGAACCTACGGACCGAATCCACCCAAGTTTGACATCACCTTAGGTTCCTTTGTCCTTCTGGGGAGCCTGGTTAATTAGGAGAAGACCCTGATCAAGTCAAGTCATTCGCATCTCAACTCAACACAAAGCATCCGACTTTCAATCTAAAGCGTTACCTTTCTTTTCTAACCTCCCAAAATCTAATTCTTTTCTTTAATCCAAGCCACATCTCACTCTCGATATACTTTCCTAATCCGCGACACGCCACCCAAACCAGACGCACAGGCAGTGGCGTCAACACCTAATTCGTTTTCATCAGCCAACCACGTTTCAATATCGCTAATCAACATGGCTGACGACACTCCATCCTATACTATTGCTCCTCTGGAGCACACGCCTCTCGATGAGATCTCTGCCAAGGTCGATCTTGTGAGGAAGACCTTCAGGTCAGGTCGCACCAAAGACATTCAGTTCCGCCTTGTTCAGATTCGCAAGCTCTACTGGGCTATCGTCGACAACACTGAGCTCATGCAAGATGCCCTCATCAAAGACCTTCGCAAGTGCAAGTACGAGGCCATTCTGGCCGAGATTGATTGGTGCAAGCAAGAATGTATCGACATGGTCAACAACATGGAGAAATGGCTTCGTGATGAGCCTGTCCCTGGTGTTCCGCTTCACTTCCGGGCTATGAAGCACCGCACCCGCTTTGAACCACTCGGTGTTGTTCTCAACATTGGATCCTTCAACTTCCCCTTCCAGCTCAACCTTCCTGTCGTTATTGGCGCCATCGCTTGTGGCAACTGTGTTGTTCTCAAAGCATCCGAGTCATCTCCCAACTGCGCCATGGTGCTCAAGAAAATCTTTGACGAGGCCCTGGATCCCGAATGTTACACCTACGTCAATGGTGCTCTGCCCGAGACTCAGCTTCTGCTTGAACAAAAGTTTGACAAGATTTGCTTCACCGGTGGCAAGGCGGTCGGCAAGATTATTGCTCAGAAGGCTGCCGAGACCTTGACTCCTGTGCTTCTCGAGCTTGGTGGCCTAAACCCGTCTTTTGTCACCAAGAACGCCAACCTCAAACTGGCTGCTAGGCGACTTATGTGGCAGAAATCCCTTAATGCAGGCCAGGTCTGCATGTCCCACAACTACATTCTCGTCGAGCGAAGTGTTCTCTCTCCATTCTTGGGCGAGCTCAACAACCAGATGCGCACCTTCTTTCCCAAGGGTGCCAAAAACAGCCCCGATCTCTGCCGCATCGTCAATTCTGGCCACTTCAGCCGCCTCAAGAAGATGCTCGATGGTACTAAGGGAAAGATTGTACTAGGTGGTTCAATGGACGAGTCTACCCTGTTCATGGAACCAACAGCAGTACTTGTCGACGACATCAACGACAGCATGATGGTTCAAGAGGCTTTTGGTCCTATTTTCGCAATTATGGCTGTTGATTCCCTCAACCAGGCCATTGACATCGCCAACTCGGTTGACCCAACACCACTCTCCCTCAGTGCCTTTGGTAGCAAAGCCGAGAACAAGAAGAGTATGTATATACCCAACCATTACTTGATAGCGTGTCTAATGTAGTGCAGTTCTCGACAATGTCACGTCAGGTGGTGCCACGTGCAACGATGCTTTCTTCCACTCTCAAATCCCGCAGTCTCCTTTGGGAGGTGTTGGCCAGTCTGGAATGGGCAACTATCACGGTATATACTCTATCCGAACCTTCAGCCACCAGCGTACTATCGCCGAAGTCCCTTATTGGGCTGACGTCCTTTTCCGCGTGCGCTACATGCCTTATCAGTGGTCCAACTTGGATCGCATGAAAGCCGTCGCCGATCCAAAGCCTAACTTTGATCGTAATGGCAACAAAACCAAGGGGATCACATACTTTCTTGCTCTGGTCCTCGGTCTTGGCTCAAAGAAGGCCAAGGGTGCTCTTCTAAGGTGGGCCGTCCTCGTGGTTGCAGCTGCTATTCTGGAGGCAAAGAAAGGTGCTCTGAGCCAGTTGCTCACACGATGACCATCTAGTTGATTTCTCTCATTCTCTGAGAGTCAAAAAGCACTTGAAGCGAGGATTTAGGGATCGCTCTTATCCGCCCCTATGTTTATTCTTCCCCGGGTGGTTTTGTTTGCAATGAATGTACTATAGTCTCGCCATGACTTCTCCAAGTATGCCCTTCAATTGTTATTGGCCAATTCGAATTGAAACTCATAACCCCGCCTCATGGCACTATCATCCCATTATAAATTGTATCTGAAATTGTGGTATCTTGCATTAGAATGGTGATATACAGGAATGGGCCTTTTACATCCAAGATATCTTAACGGCGAGTCAAAACTGCGGCTAGGTTTTGGCCCCTTTCGCCTCCCAGGTATAGGTCGTCATCAGTCGAATCCCGTACCATATCCACCGCCTCGCTGTATCCTCTAGTGACTGTATCTTCGTCCACTTTGAGTCCATTCTCGACAAGAGCCAAGATGATGCTGCGAATTCTCGCAATCTCGCGCATCGTTGACACCTCCATGGGGTCGTTCTGGCTTGAGTAGACCTTGCTGCTGACACTCTCTTCCATACGGTTGATGCCCGCAGCTTCGGCAGCCGGATCGCTCTCTATGTGCTTGCTGATCCATATGTATCCATTCACGCCAAGAAGCACATCGACCTTGCCGCCAGCGTTGGCCACGTCCATTGTCCAGACCTGTCTCTTGGAGCGAACAACACCGCCGCCACCCCCGGTACCGGTGACGGCGACAAAGACACCGTTGCGAAGCTTACCATACTTCAGACTGCGGGTATGGAGACTGGCAGCGCCATCTTGATGTAGCTGCTGGACCTCTGCGACGACGAGATCTCCTTCAGCGAAAAAACTGCGGATCTGAAGTTCATCGGTCTCGGTACGTTTACGAAGAATACCACCGGGCAAGTTGATGGCCGAGATCTGGAGAATAGCAAGTTGAGAGGCAGCTACGTCGACACGCCATCGCTTGGCCTGAACCTCGACAATGCGGCCAACAACGAGGTCACCAATCTCTGGGGTGTAGCGGGCACGAAGAGGCCGCACAGAAAGCAGCTTATTTGTCTTTGTGAGAGTACCAGCCAGAGAAGACTTGATCGAAGATGATCCGGGAGGCACGTATGTACCATGGCCACTGAGAAGAAGTCAGTATCAATGATAAACAATCGTGACGTCTGAGACGCTGAACCTTACCGCATCCATTGGGAGTTCGACGTAATCTCAGTGCCTGGTGTGAGAATTTCATCACCTACGACATCTGCACCGCCTCCAGAATCCGAATCCGAATCGGAGTTTGCAGCAGCGACTGCTTGCGGCCTCCTGGGCGTAGGAGGTTGAGGGCTAAGAATTGTGATGGGCATGATGAGATGAGAGGGTATATGGTGAGGCTGGATCAGGGCCAGCTGGTTTGGCGAGATGACGATTCAAGGGCTCCAAAGAGGTCTCTGGGATTGTAAAAATAGAATATACCGAGAAAAAACACCTGTCGTATCTAGACGTTGAGCTTCTTTGTCTTGTCGTCGTTTTTTTTGGCTGATGGATGAGTTTGGTCAAAGACTCAATGTGGGGCTTCTCGCTTGAGATTTTAGCACTTAGTGGTATAGCGTAACATCTTAAAGTCTTTGACAGAGTTTAAGGAATAGGATGTCAACAAACCAAGGATAATCACAGGGCATTAGAGGGACCCTGGGACGATCGACCAATTGGTGTTCATATAAATTGCACACATAGTGTGTGATGGAATTGAATTGTATACTTTCATTTGCTTATCACTTACGTAGGTACTTAGGATATGATGCAACAGTTCTATGGGCTGAAATCCGAAACAAACCAACGCCTTCTATAATAGTTACATATTGTATTATAAACAAGAAGATGGCCAAAACCTAAATCTTCTTCCAGCAGAATGGTTTCAGGGTATCGTCAATATCCTATCCCCGTAGATATGCTTCAAAGATGTCCAGACTGTGCAGGATGTCGCGTCAAAAGGTATCATGCAGACGAGTCGGTCAAGACTGAGAGGAGTTCGTTGAATTTTTCGTGCTAGATCATGGATTTATTTGAAAGCCCTCCAGAGCCCCATCCATACGAGAGCAAGAGAAATGGAGGTGATGCCCAGCTTGCGACTTCTCATACCGAAAAGCGATTTGCTTCGTAGGATCAGCTCTTTTTGTTTGTCAAGCTGTGACATTCCAGAAAAGTAGCTGTAGGCCCCAAGGCCAAAGAATGCGCCGCTGCCTGTCGCCTCGTTAGTCTAGATACTCTGAGCAACGGTATCGAGATCGTCGATTGCTAGGAACTGACCAACAACTTTGCAGGGCAAACAGTCGTCGCCTCGATCCTGACGCAAAATATTCTCAAGTTTCTCTGGCCTCTCGAGTGACTGGACAGTCGGTATTTTGTCAGACATTGTGAAGGTTCTGGTATTGTGATACTGGACTTGGAGAAGAGTAAGAGTTGATCATTGAATTATGGTATCACAAGCTTCAATTGGAGTCGCGTGATAAGTAACTTTGATTGGACAGATGGGCTGCTGATCGCTTAGTCATACTTGTCGGGTCTCGACTTAGTTTCGTCATTGCTAGGACCATACTACACTGGTGCAAAGCGAAGCTACTTACCTAGAATCAGTTACAGGTTCAACACTAGAGGGAGGTGTTGGTCATCACCATGAACGGAGTTATTGAGGCGCTGCACATTTACGATGATAATCGGTACGTGTCATAGAAGTATTTACGTGGTTGACATCTAACGAACAACTGAAGAAACCCTATTCTCTCTCACACCTACGCAGGGAGGCCGCTGTCGGCAACCCATCTTCTACCCCTCTACCTAGAACATCCCGCACCGCGACCGAATCTCATTTACCTCCCTAATACGAGTCCCCCAACACTCGCCTTTAGCTTAACACATGCGAACCTCTTATTCCTTGCTACATCGTCAACCGAGATCGAACCGCTACTGGTCTTCGAATTTCTCCACCGCATAATAGATGCCTTCGAGGACTTTCTCGGCGCGCCCCTGTTGGCCATCAAGATCGAGAATAATTATGATATAATTGCCCAGCTGCTAACGGAGATGTGCGATGCTGGTACAATAAGCACAACAGAACCCAATGCTCTACGGGAAGTTGTGGAGCAAGAAGGCTGGGTCGGAAAGTTGTTGGGAAGCATCAATCTTCCTGGGTCAGTGAAATGTCAAGCTTAAGTGAGCGATCATCACGCTAACTCATGTCCAGCAAAGCACCTTTGAGCGCCAACTTTTCGAATTCAAGCACGCCATCTATATTGCCCTCAAACTCGACCGCTTTGCCATGGAGGAGGGCCAACGTACGACATACGTCCAACGAGATGTACGCCGATCTCGTCGAGACTTTGTCCGTTACGCTCGCTCCGTCAGGAAGACCGCTGGCTGCGTTTGCCAATGGCACAATCGCATTCACCTCCAAAGTATCAGGTGTTCCCGATATCACACTGAATATCACTAGCCCATCCGGCAAACACAACCTTGGGGGCATTATGGAATTGCCAGTATTCCATCCATGCGTACGACTCAACCGATGGAAGGAGAGGCCAGGAGAGCTCAGCTTTATTCCACCCGATGGAAGATTTATTCTAGCTGGCTACGAAGTGGATTTGTTGCCCTTCTCAAGTGGAAAGAGCGGGAGTCTTAGTTCCAACAATCTTAAGCTACCGATCAACATGGAGGTCAAGACAGGTCTGGGTGCGACAGGATCAGATTTCGAGGTCCGATTACAGGTTAACAAAATTCTTGGGGCACCTTCACCAGCATCGTCGGGCCTGGGAAGAGGCGGCAGTGGAGGTCGGCTGGGTGGGCCGCATCCTGGATCGCCAGGGGCTCCTTTAATGGATGACTTGACTGTGACAATTCCACTGCCAGCAGATGTTAGGAACCTTTCTGAGATCCGACCAAGCAAAGGCGATGCCAGCTTTAACCCGGGAGAGAAGGTTCTTGAATGGTACATTCCCTCAAAAGAACTATCAGGCGGAACAAGCTACTTTGGGCTCAGGTGTACCGTTGTGGGCCCGCTGGCAGATGAGGGCAATGAGGAATTCGATCCCAACGGGTTCGGATTTGGAACGGACTACACATTTGATGGGCCATATCAGAGTGTTCCTGTGGCCAAGGCGGCACAGAATCCAGAAAGTACGGCTGATGACAAGGACGCCAAGAAGATCGCACAGAACAAGATCTTGATGCCAACATCGGCATCAGTGAGTTTCTCGGTCAAAGGATGGTTGGCAAGTGGGTTGAAGGTTGAAAGTATCCAGCTGGACACACGCAAGAGTAGAGGCCTAGGAGAGAGCGTCAAGCCATACAAGGGGGTCAAGTACTTGACAATTAGCAAGGGAGG
Source organism: Fusarium anguioides (assembly GCA_012977745.1). Lineage (NCBI taxonomy): Eukaryota > Fungi > Ascomycota > Sordariomycetes > Hypocreales > Nectriaceae > Fusarium > Fusarium anguioides. The sequence goes on along the minus strand of JAALXK010000219.1, from coordinate 5,869 downwards.
TGTGGAGATACGATGTTAATTAAACAGACGAGACGGGAACACAGGCACGAATAGGCTCATATGGTGTTGTGTTGAGCGAAGGCGTCCTTGTCTAGTGTACTTGCAGGCCAATAGGGGCAAAGGTGGAAGTCATGACAAGAAGCAAAAAGAAAGTGCATAATAGGGTGAACATGTGTTCTTCTGTATGTAATGTAATGTAATGTACATGGAGTGCAGTGCAATGCATTCGCATGCACGGTTGGCCGCGTTGCCGCGGGAGCCAACAAGGGAATAATTAGGGAAACCCACCTCGGAGGAGTGCCCCAAGGAGCGACGGAGCTCCGAAGCCGCATGAGGTCGGGGTATCGGCTCTAAGTGTGGAGACAAGGTCCGGAACCCCAAGCATCAACGCAACGGACAATGCGATCAGGATTTGATTGGATGGACGAAGGGGAGAGCCATTCCGAAGATATTCATGATCACTGGAGAACCCCCAATCCCGAGGAAATAGTACGTACCATATCCCGCTAACCTTACCCCGACGTCACGCAAACTCCCGAACCCCAGACCCAGACCGAGAGAGAGGCCCCCAAAGGGTCATCAGTCTCGTGGGTTTGGTCGGGTCGGCCTGGTTTCTTAATTTGCTAGATTGTACATAGTAATATGGAACACTGCTTTTCCTCTTGTATCCTCTCTCCTCCTTACCTATCTAGGTGTATCACCTCAGTATGAAACCTTCACTCAGGCCATCTTGACCTTTATCTTCTGCCCCGCCGCTCAGACGGCAATGGACAAGCTCGCGACGTCCACGATGCGGTGCCGCCGCGCTTATACTCTAGCTACTCACATTCGCTCTCCTGCCTCTTCGCCAACAAGTTCCAGGCGGGCATTGATACAGATATCGTCACAACCAAAACACCAACAACTGCAGCGGAGATGGCGTTCTACACATCGAGGCGGCACCAGAACAGCCCTCTTCTTCCCTGGACAGGGCGTCCAACGAGTGGGCATGCTGACCCCTTGGCTCGAAGCGTTCCCTTCGACAGCATCGCAGCTACGAGATGAGATTGACGAGTACATGGGCTATAAGCTCTCCGATATTATTCAGAATGGGCCATCCAAACTACTTACCGAGACACCCAATGCGCAGCCCGCCATCATGGCCACGTCGATATTCATCCTACGCATTCTTGAACGCGAATTCAACTTCAGAGTCACCGATCACTTCGATGTAACATTGGGGCACTCACTCGGCGAATTTGCCGCTGTCGTGGCGGGCGGTTATATCTCCTTTCAGGACAGTCTACACCTTGTGCGTAAACGGGCGGAGGCAATGTCGGATGCAACGAAACATGCAATCGAAAAATACGGCGGCGAGTATGGTATGGTTGCAGTCATATCCCACCCGGAACATATGGATAGACTGGTACAGGCCATTCGAGAGTTTGTTGGCATTTCGGCTGAAGACCTAGCGGACTTACCACCCATTGAACAAGTGTTGATAGCCAACATCAACAGCAAGAATCAGATCGTGCTGAGTGGGAACATTGAGCGCATAAAAACACTCATTACCCACGTCCAACAGTTTCTTGGCTACGATCCTCGCGCCGTCCGCCTCAAGGCCGACAGTCCCTTTCACAGCCCAATCATGAAACCAGCCGTCACCGTGATGCGCCAGCTCCTCGAACAACCCAGCAGGGTAAAAGGCCGCGAAAATGAGGATGTTGTGACATTCCCCGGCAAGTTACCAATAGTAAGCAACGTATCTGCACGACCAGTCTGCTGCAAGAAGGAGCTTAAGGATCTGCTGGCCCGTGGCTGTCTGGATACGGTTCGCTGGTGGGACAGCATTAAATACCTGGACCAAGAGGCGCGTATACGGCGATGGGTCGGTGTTGGACCTGGCAAAGTAGGCCGCAATCTTGTTGGAAAAGAGGTCGGCATGCGTGGCAAAGATTTGGTGAAGGGAGGGGGTGTATGGGCTATCACGGATCCATCAGATGTTGAGGAGGTTCTAAGAGGACTTGAAGACACGGCAAATCTTATGGAAGATGACGAATATTCGGAGTAAAGTCATCACATCGTCAATGGTCCAATGAAGGCGGCGTGTACGAGCTTCGGTGTTTTATTGCATGGCCTTCACTACCTACTAACCTACCTCTGACGAGATACTTGGAGTGTGTACACTAATAGGGGATGCGTTGCATATGAGCAAGCGGGCTATTGACTTTAATGAGTATTGAATTAGTAGCTTTAACGGCACAAAGCCTTATAGTTTAAGCATCACACAACTGAAATGAGAGAAGTCGAGTTAAACTTATACATTAAATGTTATGGGCGTGTAATGGTTTCTGAGTTAATGGCCGGTTTCAGACAGGCGAGCTAAAGAGAGACATTCCAGCCTCCAGCCGCCGTCATCGTATTTCGGGCCTGAGATGATCAATAAAAACCGACATTTCCAGAATAAATTAAATCTTCACATTATCGTATTTCCTTGAGAATTTTCTTCCTGCAGACAGACAACCTATATTCATCATGATGACCCTAGAAGTAGGAGGTGGGGATTACAAGTTAAGGTTGCCCGCTGGCACCAAGCGAGCATGGAGGCTCCCACTAAGCAGAGCTTCCTCTTTCAACCTCCATCTTCGCCAACAAGCTGCTATAACCATGTCCACCGCGATACCCTCGATCGCCTGTCTGGGCGTTATCGGCAGAAATGTGAGTATTCAATGCCCTGCTATAATATCTCTCCAAATAAACACTAACAGCCCGTCTCCTTACAGAACAACCCCCTCCACATCTCCATCTTCCCCTCGCTCGATCCAGGAACAAACACATTCGCTCCGATCCGCACACCTCTTCAGTTCTCCCTCCTTCTATCATCTACCATCGATGTTTTCGATCTGCGCGCCAAGACCAACGCCATATCGGGTGTGGGCCTCTCGGGCGACTTTGGCCTGCTCCACGCTGTCGACGACCGCCTCGCCGCTTATGGCTTTGAGACCAACACAGGCGTCCGCATGGTCTGTCTCGTGGATATGCGTGGCCGCCGCATCGACGGGAATGCTCCGGTAGCTGCCAGCCGTGGAGCTGCTACAGGCCTACGCGATGCTGAGCTAAAACCAGTTTTTCGCGCCATGCAGCACGCATATGTCAAGTTATTGCAGAACCCGTTTTATGATCCGGATGAACATGCGCCCCTGAGCGGGAGAGGGGGCAAGAAGATTACAAGTCGCAAGTTCGCTGAGGACATGAAGAGGATAGGAGAGGGCTGGACCCCAGGCGTGACAAGTCTTTAAGTTGGGCTGGAGTCGAGCAGTGTATGAGTAGATCATGATACTGGTGCATGATGGCGTTTTGGAGTATGGCATAACGGGATATCCGGTCATAGACTACCTAGATCCTGCCCTCATATGGGCAACTGATTATTTGATGCAATGAATCATAACTCTTCGATTTCATATGTGTGACTATATGCACATGCGCCTATGTGCCCGCTTCTCGTCAACTATCCAACTTGCCGTGACTACTCTACGCCCTCTTCTCAGAGTTCTTCAGATCCTCAACCCTCCACTTTGACAGTCCAGCCATCTCATCAACTTCCAGGCTCTGACCCATGCGTTCGTTCTCGTTCAGCCTATTCGCGCCGATTTGGTGTTCGATGCGCTGCGATACTGCACCTCCCTCCCAATGCCTTGCCTCGATGGGCAGCGGCTGCCACCAATCCCCTGTCCTGGAGTGCCATTGTGAACTACACAGTTCCCATAGACGAGATATTGCTCGCTTATAAGCAAACCTCTCGTCCTCTCCAGTAAAAGCGCTGGTGTTTGCAAAATCCACCGGTTTCTTTTGCAACCCAAAGTCCGAATCCTGGTCAGGGTCGTAGGAAGATGTGCTCGACTTTGTGTCGTAGTAAGCTACATTGGGTCGGAATGGAGACATCTGATCTTGGTAAACTTCGGCGATGGTCTCGGAAATGAGATCGTCAGGTTTGTTTGGATTGTTTGATTTGCCAGCTGCATGACCCTTCTTCTTTGGGAAGAAAAGAGTATCTGGTGGGTTCTCAGCCCGGATAATCAGTTTACAGCGAGCTTCATATAGGGCATCCAAGAGTGTGATGAAACGCCGAGCCTCGTTCTTCTTCGCGTGTGTAAGGACAGGGACATTATCAATAATAAAGGTGTGGTAGGTAGAGGCCATGGTAATGTAATCCGCAGGACCAAATGTTTCGACAAGCTTTTCAAAGTCCCAGAATACATGGCCATTATAATGTCGAGGGGTATGAACCTTTCGCCCGTATACCACGACTGTTGATGGTTCCCATGGGAATGGCTGAGGCCCTGTCCATGTGAGGGCAGTCTCAATTCGCTCCCACCATGAATCCTGTTCCTCTCTTGACAGGTGGTAATTGACCGGTTTCTTAGTTGTCTGTCCATCCTTGTCTTTAGCGATCGCTTCTTCCACGGCGGCTTCACCCTCAGCGGAATCAGCCACAAGCAAGGGACTATCAGTTTCCTCCTTTCTTCGCCAATCTTTCGCCCCTTCCATTTGCCAAAAGTCGCATCTAGCTTTCAATACTTCAAGGAAGTTCGTAAAGTCGCTGGTTGATCCGTATAGCTCTCCTCGAGCACGCATTGCACCATCAAAAAGCTTGCGGATGAGTCCCTTTGTTGGTGCAGGCGTGTAATCTACGCCAATGGCATTCTGCAGCTCTTCCGGCATGCGATTGGAAGATGCAATGAGGACACCACCGAGTTGAAAGAATGAGATGAATAGATGGCTGAGTATCTTACTGGCTGCTTTATCAGGCAGTTGGAACTCATCAAGGAAGAGGATCGGCGACTCATCAACGAGCTTTTTCGCTATCCATAAGATGGAGTAGTCCGTTTCACCCTCTTCAACTTTTGGACTTGTTTTTCGGTGATGCTCGAGTTGTGAGATGGTGTAGAGCATAAACGTATTAAAGTGCCATCGCCTCTTTCGCTCAGTTGGCAACCCATCAGCGAGTAAATCGAGAAGCATCGACTTCCCAGTGCCAACTTCTCCTGACAAAAACAATCCCTTGGGTGAGTCAATCTCGATTGCAGACTCATGATTCGTTAGTGTACGTGTCAAAGCGAGACTCTCCTTTCCTTCGGGTGTTGCGAGGAGGTGCTTGAAAAGCGGATTTCGCCATATTGAATGATTTCGTAATGCCAGTATACTGCCACCATCATCATTCTCTTCTTCCTTGGGCTTTTTCTCCGTAAGGCGAGCAACCTGTTTGAGGCGTTGACGGTACTCAGCCTGAGGGGAATAATCTTTAATGCGCAGATATATCTTGTGTAAGTGCCGTGCAAGTCGGTGCTGAGACGGATCGGGGGCGTAGAGGCCAGCAGCCACGTGAGTTTGATACTTGACGAGGGGATCTGTTATGATCACCGCCGTGGAGAACCGTCTCATATTCAGACCGTTATTAAATTGTTCCTGGATAAGTTGAGCGATGAGTTAAACCCATACGGAGCTAGGGGACTTGGCACAGGGTAGACATCGATCAATGTATTTGTTAACCACGTGGTTCGGCTGAAGGTCCCGGTCGTAAACACAATTGATCGAATACACTTAGAAACTAAGATAATATTATGGTATTTTTGACGATGGTCCGTTGATGTAAGGGTTGAGGTATTGAACGTCAAGTTGAGTGGCGATTGGTCAATGCCACAATCCACTATTCGACCCAGCCGTTACAGTATCAGATCTATTGAACCCGATTGTAATTACTGTAATTCAGCTGTCTAAAGTACTGCTAACCCTGCTTTAAGTTAGTAGCTTAAAGCTATTTTCCCTTAAGACTTTTTTAATTATATAATTAGCTTAATCTCTTCTTAAAGTATACTTAGTTATTTTAAAC
>JAALXK010000218.1:0-112722 GCA_012977745.1 Fusarium anguioides | reverse complement strand
GATAATCTTTACTGGTATAACTTCATCCCTTTCTACCATACCTACAGCCTGGCCATTCATTAAGTTATCAACAAAACAGCTACCTATAAGCTTATATCCGTCTTTCTCTGGTCGGAGAATTACTGGAACGTTACAGCCGTAGATAATAGCAACTACATCGCCCCGAGTTGCTCTTCTTGGAACGAAGCCCAATCGCCCATTCTCTGAGGTAAACAGTTGACGTCCTCGCAGTGCTTTGGTGCTTTTCCCTAAAAAAGATGTAAAGTATTTCCAATCCTCACAAAATTCATCTTTCGAATCAAAATAGCTCTGAATGGGTTGCCCGCCAATCATGAGCCCCCCAAAGGACTTGACACTTTGACGCAGGGCACATGATAGTCCCCAGGAAGTAAGACACTTTTCCCAAGAGACTTTCTCGCCACTTTTCCGTTGTAGGGTTCGTATTAGCCAATCCTTCATGAGCCGAGAATAATCTGTTGTGCGTGACGGACTGGACGCATCGATGGCTTGTGACTCAGGCTCACTCTGGCTTCGTAGTGGAACGTCTAGAATCGAGGGGCCGTCTGAGAATTGGTATGTGCTATCACCCACTAATACCCGAGCTAGAGATAACCTATTGCGCTCGAAGGTCGCCTGTGTGGAAGCATCTGGCTGCGGTTGGACAGTTTGTCCAAGATGGTCCAACCCAGTAGCAATGCTGCCGACTGTATCGAGCAAGAGACCTGTGCAGTGTAAGGTACGTCCATCACCGTAAAAGTGAAACGGAGCATCAAGGCCCTTGTCAGCAGATGATTCCATATGGATACTGCGGCCTGGCATAACGCCGACCAGGCCTGCGAGGTTGCCCTCGGGGTTCGACTTTTGTGGTATGAGATGGAATGCCCAACTAGGAAGACCCCACGCGCCATCTTCAGGATCCGCACAGGAACTGATTAGATCAAGCCGTTGTGCGTCTTGAAGGCATATCCTGGAGAAGTCTACCCAGGTCTCCTGCCAAGTCCATGCTGGGTCATAGTTGGGTTTAATCTGCGACACGACGTTCGGGGGTAACAGAGCCAGAAGGCCATACACCTTATCTCTCCAGTCTGTGGCATGCGCTTCCTCTCCATGGTAAATAGCAACATTTAGGTACTGGCGGTCCTGATATTGAGCGGAGCTCAAAACCCGTAGACTGACAAGCACAGACAGAACCTGAGACGAGTTTGTAAAGGCTCTAGTGATTCCTTCCGGGCCGGAATGCTCACACGGAGTATCTGAAAGTTGACCCAAGCTCAACGCAAGGACGTAGTGAAAGATGAACAGTTCTTTTGTGGAGAGGTAGAAGTCGCCAAACCAGAAGAGAATAGACGACGACAGAGCAATCTCTTGCCTGATCCACACTCTATGCCAGTATGTCGCATTGGTTATCTCACTGATCACATGTCGTAGGTGGATATCGTAGAACTCTCCCCCCAGGCACGTTTTCATAAGATCCATCATCCCAGGACTTACCCTTTCAAATGCAAAGTCCGAGGTGCTAAATACCTGGAGCGCGTTCAGCATTTTCTTCGGGCTCTCTCGATCAACATCGATGCATTCCAGGTATTTTGAAATCACAAGGTCGAAACCTAAAACCTCAGTGACTGTTGTGCCGAATCTTGTTATCGCTTCAAAGAGTTGCATGAACTTGCAAAGTGCCTCCCTCATGGGACGAAGGCCAGGGTCGTTTCTAGGCTGACCTAGCCAGCTCCATGTCATCAAGGCCTCGGAATATATAAGGTCCATTTTCTTTACTTCTGTCGCCCTCTCCTCCATGTCTGACTGGTTAATGCAAATAGCATCGATCCAGATCTTCAACTCCCGAGTGCATATTTCATACGATGCTCGAAGAGCTAGTAGTATATCGTACAGGTTCTGCCCAACACTGAAAGGAGAGTTGTTAAGTTTGATCGTCTTTCTGACTCTCTGGTCGCCCCAAACATAGCTAAGGGCAAGATAATCCCCCCAGTTGAACCGGTTAGGCAGCTTGTCGCCGAAAGTCTTTAGCGGCCTGTCACAAAAGTCGTGCAAAGATTTATGTTCGGTGACAGCATTTGCCATTTCTTTATCCCAGCTGATACGAGACTTTTCTTTATTGAGATGCCAGTAGTGCCAGAAGACGTGGCGTGCGGAGCCTCTTCGAAATTGAGATAAGCTGGGACTAACGGCTTTATTGAAGACATCCAATGCTTCGCTGTAAGCGGCTGTTCGGTCATCAAGATCGACCGCTTTCAGATTGCACACAATAGGGTCGTCTTTTGTATCGGCTTTCTCAATGGTCAATACTCTGATCTGTTTGCTATTCCTGGGTATTGGGCTGTAAAGACAGCGTTCGGACTTTGTTTCAGGTTGAGGCATGTCAGGCGGTTAGATAGTCTCTGTTTGTCGCGCATAGAATGGGACAGTGCCCAAGGATAGAGACAGCAACCCGTATAAATATCGGAATATGAGGTAGTTGATCAGGTAGTTCTTATTAGGACAATTACCAGGTCTCGGCCTACGTCACTGTATTAGCTACCTATTGGATCCACGTTGCCTTTATTGAGGCTGTGGCTTAGGGCTGTGTGCAGATGCAGCTGAACTTTTGGGTTATAGGATGAGAGGATAGCCAGCGTATATCAGGTGGGGGTTTTTTGCTCATTGGAGCAGTGCCCACTGCCTCCGCCAGTACAGACTGTACAGTCAAGCCAGAGGACAAGAGGGAGGCCTCAGGCAAGAGGGAGGCCTCAGACAAGGGGTCTATCATTAATCACATTAGACTGGATTATCACATGTCTTGATTAATAAATACTTGATTCAAGGAATCTACCGGAACTGCTTGCCCCTCTTTTAGGTTGAGGAATCTATCCTAGTCCTGTTAAGGAATTATCTAATTATATAACTGTGCCTTTTCTATTTCCTAGGCTTTAATAACTAAAACGCAGTGACATTGGGAAATAGGTTAATGTTACGAGCTCCTGATTATTCCTTACAGAGACTAGTTTTATTCTAATTTCTAGCGCTTGTGTTGCATAAACCTTACTTAGCTATAGAAAGGCTCACAGATAGAATGTATGCTTAATACCTAGGATGCAAACAATTGCAAATCGGGCAGAAATAAGACTGCCTTTCCATTGAAGATTATTAAGCATCCGCCACTCCCTACCTATCGATCCCGCTATACCATAACCAAGGTCCTGTAGCAATTTACTACGTGACCCTTTCCTATTGGGAAGAGCGGGTGTACCTGCATTTTCAATTGGGGTGGATCTTTGACTATGGTTACGGGAGTAACCGAGAAAACTTCTCAGAACTGCTTGCCGCATCTGCTTCCTAGCCATATTCTCTGCCAGCCTGACGGCCTCTACTCACATCATAAGATGATTACTGTGATTCCGTTGTGGGACAGTGTAACCGTCCATAGGTCCAACACAACTAATTTATGGATCTAGGTCTCTATGAACAAGCTCTTGGTGGTTCTGATAACGAGACGGATACGTTTGCTGGCCACATAGCTCGCCTTAGTCTAGAGAATGGAGCAATATATTCATTTTTATTTCTCCAGCGAGGGATGTGGCATGTGTCCAAGATTAGAACGTTGCCCACCTATTTCGATCCACTGAAGGACAAGAAAGTACATTGAACATGTGAAAGCTCCGTCCCTCTCTTGCATATACGGCCTAGAAAGTAGCCATTGGTATCATTGGGAGACCTGTATTAGGGACGGCTATGATTTCCATCAAGAAACTTTTGCGCCGCAACATTTTCTGTTGCTGGACAGGCAGATCGTCTCATGCTTATTGGACTGCAACTGATACGCCAAGAATGATTACCGCTGCACTAGGCGGCTAGACTTGTAATCATGATGCCTTGATATGTTGAAACGTAGTTCAGGACAAAAAGAGTGCAATATGTAATATGGAATCAATGGAAGTCAGGTTTAACTGACTCATATGCACAATCAATTCGGACTGATTGACCATTATGGTGAGAGGAGAAGCAAAGATTTTCAATAACCACTAATCCGGTATGGTGTAGTGGCTAACATTTCGCGCTCTCATAACTTGAGAGATCAGTTCCGCGGAGCCCAGGGTTCGATTCCCTGTACCGGAGTTTCTTTTTTGCCTTTCCTGGGTCTACCACTCAGCCTGTTTGGATAATGCAATCAATGTACTGGTTGTTGTGGTGATCTTTTTTGACGCTCGCTGCTAAAGGGAATGAATGAGTGATGATGCTCTTTCTATTTATTTGTGTCTGCCCAATTTAAACATTAAACATCTTTGCCCTGTGCTTCAAGATCTAATTGTTGACTCCTCCGAAATTCATCCCCCAATATCGCTTCTTCGCTCTGGTTATTACCATAAGTTTTTTCCGGACTCTTGGGAAATAAGTTAGTCTTGGCAAAAGATCCCCCGATACCACTTTTTCGGGCATACTCTGCAATGGAAACATCAGGCTCAGACGTGTTATCCTTCATATAAATCGGCGGAGGATACGTCGTACTCCCACCAATGGTACTCCCACCAATGGTACTCCCACCAATGGTACTCCCACCAATTGTCTGTAAAGGAAATGATGCACCAGAACTCTCCTTCAGGTCGTTGCTGCTGTCACGAGTGGTCCATTTGCTGTGATATCGCTTGTATAGTGGCCGACAAACTGGAATTCCAATGCATATCATTGTTACGGTCATCTCAGCGGCGTTCCAGACCAAAATATCGACAGCCTCTGATAAGGTATTAGCTAATGGTCAATGATAGTAGGAGATGACATACTAGTGTTGTTTAGATTTTTCGTCTCTCCTATTTCGAGAGTGCGCTTAATACCAAATGCCCCAGCACTTAATATATGTTAGTGCTGTCACTATCAACAGAGAGGTATTCTTACACAACACCAAGGCTGAGACTACTAAGGATAATAAGTTTATCATCCGTCTTCATGTTGAGACTCCAGATGAACAGCCATGGAAAAGCAGCAAAGAAGAAGTCCGCCACTACACAAGAGACTATTATGATCAGCCTGTTATCGTTAAACGTAAGGACCTCAAGAACTCACTAAATAGTACAAGCGCGGCAGGCTTTGTGTTAAAACAATGACCTCCTGGTATAGTCCGATCCCAAAGATACCTCGTAGGGGAACACTGCAGCCAGAACAACAAGCAAGCTACTATCGAAGCACACATGAGTTCAATCATTGTGATCCAGATAACGATCATATGCCACTGCTTTTTGACAATTCGAAGCAGGAATAAACCAAGTGACCATTTCGCAAGACTCATTCCTATTATTGCGAAGCTCTGGCCCGTTGCTTCGAATATGAGAGCTGTAGGTAACTCTTTCGGATCAACATCGGCGACGTTTTGACCTATGCCACGGTGGACTGCGATGGTTGTGAAGATGGTGTCGAGAAGGAGGCAGAGCTATCGAGAGTCTCAGCGAGGTTATGACGAGCAGTCGAAGTGCTACTCACAAATGCTAAATTGAAAAGGTGATCATCTGAACCGTATGATTTAACCACAACAATTCTCGTGTAGATTCTAAGGATAACAAAAATGAATGCTATAGATGTCAATGCCCACATAGACCCCAGGACCCAAGATCCAGCCTCTCCGACCGCCATGATCGTAAAAGGTTTGTTGCTAAGGTAGACAACACTGCTGTGGATGTCACGATAATAGAAAGAATGTCGGGGTTTGGCATTTACAGAGATGGTGAGAGATCAAGGTAACAACGGGGAAAAAGAGAAAGGCGAGCCGAGTAGGAAAAATAAACTCACCCCGCGAACAGCCATGTCTTGTATCATATGATGATGAATGAAAGCCCCCGATGCGGCTGAGTTATGGCTCCCAAGATGGGATGGTGGAATACTCAATTTCGTTCAAGCAAATGTTCAACATTCCAGTCAGACGCCGCATTTCAAGAACGAAGATGGCCAGACCTCAAATAAACCACTCAGCTACGAGATGTTACTGAATGTTGAGTTCATGGAGACTATAATGGAAGATTTTATTCACGAAAAACATAATAAATCTAGTCTTTGGGTCTACCTGGTTACCTTTCAGTGTCGTGCCACGACAAAAACACCAATTATCTCACGATATTTACCTTCAGCTTGATTAAGCGAATGAGGAAGATAGTGATAGGGTCTGACTTCCATTCCTATGATCAAAGAATGAAAAAAAGGCCTTAATGACGTCGTTGTCGTTCTTTCACTAATTAAAAAAGATTGTTATTTAGCATCAGACGAAAACGGTAGATCTGTTTAGCTAACTACCCCTTCACATCAAGTGGCGTTGATGACAAAGAACTTTAATTAAGATAGTATGCAGCTAAGAAGATGCTACGCCCGTGGTTGGATGAATCTGGATGTAAAATATGCAGAATAAACGCCACATAAAGAAAACGTGGAAAAGAATTCCCGGTCTTTGATCCTTCAACTTAATCCTTCTGTTCACGAACTTCATATGCAAACATCTGGTTTGACTCAGCACCATGTCTATCCCTCATCTTGATCGCAGTATCTTTGCCAGCAACCGGAACACGATACTCCAGCTCTGCATTTGCGGCCTTTCCGTTGGGAAGTGCGTAAGGGAAAGGTAGGTATTCAGGTAACAGGCCCAACTGTCGCAAAAGAGTTCCCTGATCCCAGGAAATATGCTCGTGGTACAAGCGATCGCCTCGGATATTTACAACAGCAGTAAATGGGACTTCGGCTTTGATATTGGTGGGTGGAACACCGGGTAGCCTATATGTCTCAGTCGGTTGACTTTGCAGATGGGAGAGTACTTACATCCAAGGAACTTCTTGATCGTGTGTAAACTTGAAGAGGAATTCATCGACGACCCTGTCGATTCCAACAGTTCGGCTAATCAACTCTAGCTCAGAGTCGGCCGAGTTATTAAAGATGAAATTATGTCGATAAAAATCAGAAAGCTTCTCTCGGCCAATTCCACCAGTCAACTGCAACATCCATTAGCTTTATCATCTTCACCAATTTGTAACTTACCGTCGGGATATGATTGACATAAGGTTCCTGAACCATAGTACTCATCGTATGCTCAACAGACCGATCAGCAAACTCATAGTGACAATGTTCATCCCAGATATGTTCAAGATCAAAGTAAGGTCCACCAATCTTTGGCTTGAGAAATTGAAGACTGCGTGTATGAGAGACTGACTCCATGTTATAGTCAAAATGCTCATGGAAAGGCGTCGCAAACGCGTGACTCTGCGCTTTGGGGTAGAAATACTCCAAGCCAGCTTGCTTATCAGTGTTGCGCTTGATGATGGGTCCGACTACGTGTCGAAGAAGAGGGATATCTGCGGATGCGAGTTGGTTGGATGCATCAGTGTAAACGACTGCTGCTACTATGGTCGAGAAGGCGGATAAACTTGGCGCAAGAGTATTCCAAAGTCTAGGCGAATATGCTGCCATTGTGTTAGCTAGCATAGACAGAGCGAAATTTCTTCCAAACTCACCAACCAAACCAATCTTTCCCTCATCGCACTTATCGCATTGGCTGAGTGTATCCAGGGCCTCTGACAGAACAGTCTGGCTGCTGGTGCCCTCAAACGCAGATGTATCGACCTGGACTACAGTATATCCCTCTTCAGCCCATTTGATCAGCACCGAAGGAACGCCATCTTTGATCTCCAAGAGATCATCAGAGGTTGACGTAAGAACGATAAGTCCAGGTCCATTACCGCGGCGCGACAGCGGGGGTAGTAAAGAGACACCTAGCCTGATAGCCTTTAGCTTAGGCGATGGAAGCGGCTTTGGTGGTTTGGTAATATCGGCGAACATTTTGATCAATTGAAGTTTGGAAAAGATAAAGTTGAGATGTCGGGTCAAGTTATGAAGCCGATGGGATAGCTTACTCCGCACTATTGAGGGGTTTCGGATATATTTCCTTTTGCGTATAGTAATACCCGCGCAACAATGAGATCAATCTATTAATATTGTCTGAAGAAATATTACTTCTTCTTTAGGAAGTCTATTATTTTCTATAATCGACAGTATCAAATAACCCCATGAAGTTACACTGGAGATATTCAACACAACAAATTGGGCGAAAAGAGCCTATTGAGGCTAAGCTAGCACTAGCAATCACGATCCATTATGCTAATATCAATTCCATGTATACCATGGTTGCTGCTTTTGTCTTCAGTTCTGATATTGCCAGCAAGGGGCTTAAACTGACCACTAAAAGTTCTCCTGCGCTTGACGACCTACAGAAACGGTTCAGTTCCTCCAACGGCAATGCTACCTATGGATTCCTCAACCTCGGAGACACGTTTAAATGGCCGATCAGCATACTGAATCTCTGAGTCACGGTGAAGATGCAATGGCGATGGACGGCGTGGCTCACCTTAATTGGAGGTGTCCTTTTTGGGTCTATCGGCTGTTTCTTGATACCCGAAACATCTGAGGTTGTGATCCTACGTCGAAAAGCTCTGAACAACTCCCAGGAGAACAAATTGTTGCGAGACGGCGTAGGGCCGGGTGCATCAGTGTTTCTTCAGAGTTACCTAACGAAGCCAATAAGGATGTTGGCTCGCTTGGACTTCCAAGCCATCTACACCCTGGTTATCTCAGGCCGCAGTGGGAGTCTTGATTGGTTCTGGTTCAATTCTGGCCCTGATGTCTGTCGTGGTGTATCTGATTGAGGTCTATCTTATCCATGCCAATAGCGCATTGGCAGTCAGCAATTTTGTACGCTGTGTAGTAGCTGCGACATTTCCTCTGTATGTTACAGACTTGTTGGAAAACTCGGGACAGGATATCGGTGGATCAGTGCTTGGTTCTATCTGTCTGGCACTTTCACCTGTCGCTTTTTTGTTTTGGCGATATGGTCGCACGATTAGATGTCGGTCAAGTCTTTCTCGGCCCTAGAAATATGGATCTCATCGTGAAAGAAAAGCCTAGAAATCCTACCAATCCATTGCTCTCGGCGCATAAGTGACTTACCTAAGACTTAGGATAGTATTCCCTAACATATTCTAAGCTTTACCAAATATTAGCCTAAGTTTAGGATCTAGACGCATAAAATGTATCCACCTTGCAATTCACAATCGATACAAGCGTTGAGATTTTGATGATGACGTCACTGCATTTCAAACGTTTCAAGTCATAATTTGTATTCGGTCTTGCTCAAACAAGCAAACCTATTCGACTATGGTGGTATCTCAACTAAAGCGATAACAATTCTTACAAGTAGGAGGTAGTCACATCTTCTCAATGTCCCTAGGAGCATTCGCAGGCTCCTCATGCTCATCGGCAATCTTGTTCTCAACAGCGTTGGGCTGGTAAGCACCCTGGAACTCGGAAGCCTTGAGCATGTTCCACTTGTCTTCCTCAGAATCAAGATGCTTGAAGTTGAACCAGAAAGCGACACCACCAACAAAGGCAATGACAGCAACAACGACGTAATTCCAGACGAGGAGAGGGTCGTCGGAGAGAGGGGTGAAAGCCTGGCCGATGGCGGAGGCGAAGGCGGACATGAAAAGGTTGACGGACATGACGAGGGACTTCATGTTGTCGGGAGCCTTGGAGTAGGCGTATTCGTAGGATGTGACGTTGGTGAAGATCTCACCGAGACCGATCAAGATGTAGGGGAGACACTGGGCCCAGACGTTGATATCGGCGGGAGCGCACTTCTTGCCGGTAGCGGGATCGTCGCCGTTGGCGTACTTGCCACAGGGACTCTTAGTATAAATGTAATGTTGCATCCTTTGAAACTATTAGTTTTAACGTTTAGAGACGATGAGAAGTGAATACTTACACAGCTGAAGCCACCATGGCCAGGGCGGAGATGATGAAGCCGACTGTCATACGCTTGATGGGAGTGAAAGAGACACCAATCTTGCGGAGACCAGGGTAAAGGAGATGATCGATAATAGGAACCATGATGACAATAGAGATGGGGTTCAAGTTCTGAATAACGTCGTTGGGGACACCGTTGAGAACCAGGGTGGAGGCCTGAGTAGTCAGGTTACCGGTCATCTGGTTGTAAGCCAGGTGGAAGACAGGCAGATACAAGAAGACCTTGCAAGCCATCAGACCACGCTTGACTTCCTCAACCCAGGCGTCATCGTAGGTCATCCATGCAGGGCGCTGATCAACAGGGATCTGAGAAGGCTTGGCATGCTCCCAGTCAAAGTTGAAGAATGAGCTTCGCTTACGGACGTAGAAGAACATGCGCAAAAACTTGGAAAGAACGGATCCAGTAGCAGGCTTGAGCTTGTACTTCTTCTTGTTGAGAGCGAGGACAATGGGAGCGATGAGGAAGAAGATGGTGGGGATGAAGAAGGCAAGCCAGAATGAGTGATACTTCTCGACGTAGACCATGGCGATCTGACCACAGACGGATCCAATGTTGATAGCCAGGTAAAAGTACAAGAAGACACGAGTGTTGGTCACAGCAGGATCGACAATGACTCGCTCGCCATTGCGGACTTCAACGCGCATCTTGGTATCTTCATTCTGATCAGCCAGCAGGGGGGAGACGTTGGCCTTGAAGAAACCAGTTCCGACGCAGAGAGTGATGAGACCGACGATGAAGGCACCGAAAGCGGGATCCTTGCGGACAATGACGTTGGGAGATGAAGCGGCGACGAGGATAACGTGAGCGATGGTGGAGATGGCGATGGCGATGTGAAGAGTGACGAAGCGACCAAGCTTGGCATCTGCAACCCAGGCACTAAATAATGTTAGTAACTCATGAAATTCAAAATGAGATGAGATTGCACATACCCAACAAGAGGCATCAGATAAGCGAAGAACTGGTTGAACAGAGAAATACCCTGCGCAGCCTTAGGTCCCATACCAAGCGCACCAGCCTGGCCGTCAGAGGTAGGCGGGGCACCAGTGGTACTACCATCAGGAAGCTTCTGCGCCACAAAATTGGTATAAAGAACCGCAGAACCATAGTACGAGAAACGTTCACATGCTTCTACGAAAGCAATCGTGTACATGGCCCACTTGATCTTTCCAGAGACTCGACGCAGCGTGTGAAGTTCTTCCTCGGTGGGAAGCTCATCGTCAGAGTCGGAGACGGATCGTACGACGTCGCGTGTAACATCAATAGATCCTTTGCCGGCGACTTGGGGAATTCCGTGGGTTTCTGGGTCGACTAGGCCCGAACGCGCGATGGCGTCGGTGTCGAGGTGACCTGCGGTGGTCATTTTGACTTGACAATAGGGAGACAAATTAAAGACGGGGAAGAAATTGTCGAGGAAGTGCCCTGAAGGGTCAAAAGTAGAGGGAGGAGAAGCAGTGGTTATATATCTATGGGGCAAATTGATTGCTACCTCATGAGAAAGACGATCCCAGCTTGATACAGAAGACCCAAACCCCAGAGTCGTAGCGCACTACGGATACAGAAAGTAGAGTTGTTTAGTGGAGCCCGCACCTTATCTTGAGATGCAGCCAATTAGCGTGTACCCGATAGCCAGGAACAAAAGTTCCCTCGAGGTTAAACCTGATGCGGGACAGGCCCGAGCACTAACCATGGCCATCGGTCCTTTTGCCATGCTGCCAAACGGGGAAGGTCACTCGAAATGTTAAGAGTCGGCCGAGCATGAACTTCTGGAACTTATTTTATAGGCTCCTTTTCTTGGCGGTATCTTTTGACCCGGAGAAGTGGTATCACCAGGGAGCTTAGGCGTGAGGATTAACCTTGTTTACATGCTTTAACTCAATCTTGAAGGTTAGATTATACAGTTTTATTGGAAATAGCAATTGATTCACGATGTTTCTTGCCACGCTGAGGTTTGAAGACAAGACTTCGGAGCTGGGCGTCATCCGGCTCCGAATATTTCTTGGCTAAGCCACCTGGTAATGTGGCTGCTTCAGCTGCCAATACTTGCCAAGTATTCTGTAGATGCCGATAAATTCGCCTAACCTGACAATTGGTGTTTGCCTCTGGGGCGTTACAATGGTATCAAACGTTGGATCAGCCGAGGTTGACGGTTTGAGCATGTCATTGGAGTCTTGGCGTTGGCGATGTTTTGACGGGCGAGTCAGTGTCGCGTGTTTAGTTATCAGCATCATCGTGTTTAACTTGGCAATTGAGTCAATTCCATTACTGACTTGAATGTCTTATAAGCACTATCTTTATTTAATTAATTTATATTATCAACCTATGATCATATCCACGACTTAACCTGATTCCGGTATATCGCTGCAACATTTTTGACGTTCATCCTCTCTTTCGCATGTAACCGTAACCTTCCCAAAACAGTTTAACCGAATGACAGGTTCGGGAATAGTTCCCGGCGGATTTACCACCACACCAAGATTTAAAAGCGATTCTGATGCTGACAATCTAGATCAAATATTTTACTCAGCAAGCTAAATCAACCAGTAGCCTTTTTTTCGGACTCCAAAAGATAAGTTAGTGGCAATCAATCTCACTGTGAAAATTCTGTTTTCTAATGTTACGATAGAATGCAACCCTGATATACGGCGTACTCCGTACTACCTCGCGCCCTCTCCCGTGTCAAATTTACCAAACCCCAATTTCTTTTCCCCAAGTCTCCACCCAAGTTTCCCCGTCCAAGTTCCCCTCGTAAATGGATCTCGTTACCTCACAGATTCACACTCAACTTCCCCTTTCGGTCTCAAGTCAAGATAAGCTTGCAAACAAGGTTCTTTTTATACGTTGCGGGGAAAAGCACTCACGCCTCACCAACCAAACATAGCAACTGCATGTATCGCTTTTTCAGTTCTAGTAAATCCTCGCGTTTATCACCTGCTGCCAAGAAACTATACGCGCGCGTGGCGTCGGAACTTTTGAGACGCTCAATTATCCTGCCAGTAGAGACAAGAAGCCCCACGGCACTTTTGGATGCCAAGATAGTACGGCAACCCCTGCTCTGAAACCCGGCCACAAGTTCCCAGTGCAGAAAGACCCTTTGTCTAGCGCCTCGGAGTTTCTTTCTCCACTTCAGTCTGGAGTCTGGAGTCTGGAGTCTGATCAATCAGTAGAGTAATGAAAACGTCTCCCCCAGATTCTGGCGCAAGATACGGTTGAGATGTCGTTATTGGTCCCTTGTTAATATCTCGTAATTTTACATACAAAATGCGGGTTTCCTTAACGTCTTTTTTGTAGTGAGATTGTTGCAGAGCCTCAGCCAAGAAAAATGTTCTTGGCTCAATGCGAGCCAAGACGGGATGGTAGGCCATTTTCTCGGCGCCCAGGTATTTTTCAGCAGCACGCAATCAGGCCTGTCGACTTGGCATCTCGGCCTTCGGATTTAATCGTACCTTTTGCATCTTGGCGCTATGGATTTATCGCGTGAGACATGTTTCTGATTAGAGATACTGAAAAGGCAGGTCTACCGACCAACAGTTCAAACACGATTACTACATGTCAGCAATTGTCAAATAGTCGCTCGGTCTTCATTCAGGGATGTTGGCGCCACAACACCATGTCGTCCCAACTGGTGAATTGGCCGGCTCGCTTGCCCCGTTAAATAAGCAACGTCTTTTATCCAATTGCCTTGTGGAGTCTGCATTGCCAACGGCCACCATCAGCTGCATCCGACGATGATCCTCGGACTCAGCGTCTGATGCGATGGCTCTAGAATGTAGAGATCGACGAGGGATGCCTTATCGCGGATGTCATGTTGCATCGAGTAGCCCTACCGCATGGTCTGATTGTGTTCCATGCAGTGCTGTTATCTGAGCTTGACCTTTCTTGATCTGGTTTTGATGATATCTAGAAAGTCCGGTTACTTGCCACTTATCAGTAGTATTTCCCCGCATTAAATGTCGATGGATCAAGTGTTGATTCTGGACTGTCATCGAGCGGACACCGAGGAAACGGATTTCCGATCCGTAACCTGTCAAAAGAATAAAAGTTGAAATGGAAGGGCCAGGATACTAGATAAGAGATCCTTGAATAACAAGAAGTCACAGAGTAAAAATGTTTCAGAGCTGGAACTTGAACATATAAGTGTGTAACTTTGATCTATCTCCATGAGATATACATAACGTTTTGGCAATCAATAATGTTGAAGAGACCTTGATTTGGGAAGCTATGTTGGCCAAAATGAAGCTATTCTATAGATAGCTTATCGCTTGCGATAGAAGAGATATTGATAAGATCCGGACTAATGATCTCCCGACAAATCCCAATCATCCGTCCTAAATGTCTGATACAGTGGATATTCGCTCAGCTGGAATCGACCATTAATTTCAGTTGGTGTTTATCGCTTACCGCGATAACAATTGTTATCTTGTCAGGACTCTAGAAGATAGTAGATATCACGACGCAACTTTTCTCAAACGCATTTATACAACTGATAAAAATCAAGATGGCAAACTAATCAGTATGTAAACAATGGTTGAAGTCAATCCAGCCTTAGTGACTGGCCAAGCAACAAAGTTTGTTTAAGAAAGACATCTGCTTGAAATTTTCGATTAACGACAAGTTTTGCATGATCTCGGGTGTCTTTAGGGCAAGTGGGTGCGAAAAGAATTCACATTGCCATACCACAAGACGTCGGTCCGTTAATAAAGAAACAGTGGATTATTGAAAGCTTGAACATCAAATCTTGGGTCGCTCTAATACTTTTACAAAATCATTAAATAGCCAAGGGGCTTTACGTGTCTTGCAATGGGTAAAGGCAGCTAGCTACGTTGCCTGGTAACCGTCATCTTTCGCTTGATGTCACCTTATCCACTACTGCTACTCCAGAGACTACCAAGCGTGCGCCTCAGAAACTATTTCCCCCAGTGTAGTAAACTTAGAGGACTGCACTCCGGAATGGCACTATCTTTCAGTCAACACGCTGACGCCTCTCACCATCACCATTCTGTTCCTCACCGTCGTGACCTCGCTTGTTAGACTGATGCTGACCCAACTTGTCGTTCACTTCTGTAATGTCTTGAGCCAACTCCACAAGTAGGGCTTCAAGTTCATTGTACGCCTTGTCCGGGTCAATGGTCGTGTTACTCTTTGACGCCTCTTTGAGATCATCGTAGTCGGCGCGAATCTTCTTCGAGGTGCTTTCAATGGTGGAAACTCGATTAGTCAGACCTCGGACCTGCTTTTGAAGCTCTCCAACAACATCAGACGCCTGCGTGGCATTCTCGGCGTCGTGGATGTCGATAATGTAGCCGTCTCTCAAGTCTGAAAGGACTCCGCCCAACCAGTCTATGTGCTCCTCGCACTCATTTCTGTCCAATTCTCCACGCTCACGTTTGTAATTTAGAAAATCCACGTCTCGGAATAGACTCGAAAAATGAGTTTCTAATTTTGTAATTAGCTGGGTGCAAAGATCGAAGGATTAGATTCCAACTAACGTGCGTTGATGAGGTGGTCCATGAGACTCTTTTGGGCAGCATGAGCATTTGCATTAGAATTGGCAATGCGGGCGTCAGCATCAGCTTTGATTTTAGCGATACGAGCATCAGCATCGGCTTTAGTTTCAGCCTTGACGTCGGCTGCTCCGTCAATCTTCCCGCGGTTATAGTTGTTCTCAATGATCTTGACCTGCTCGCGGACTTCGTCGGGGAGGTCGAGCGGAAGGTCCGAGACAGAGAGGGTGGGAGCGTCGGCTATCTCAGCAGGGGTGACAGACTCTTCTTTATCTGAGGCCATGGTGGAAATGATTTGGACTCGCCGCTATCGTCGTGACGTGAAAACCGGTTGTTGGGGTAAACTGTAAATAATCGTCAACGCAAGCACTTTGTTCGAACGAACAGCTAGACTGACAAGGTAATGGAGACTTTAGGGATGAGAAGGCTTGCTCCTTGCTCAGTTTATGCTGAGCTAGGTCATGCTACAATAAATCAAAGTTTCATGAAAGTCTCTTGAAAACTTTGTTGAAAGCAGGGCAGTTTATTTACTCTGCTTTTCCCTCACGGTAAACCAGAGTGTTTAAAAGTGGAGACTCAGGTGTGACAAATTTCCACCAAATGATTCACCTGCCGCTGTGGCCTGAGGTGGCGAATCTTTCCATTATAGCCTATCAAAGAAAGAGTAGAGGTGAATTAAAATGAAGCTACTGGTGTTGCGGCGCCAGTGTTTCTTGGTGATCGAGCGAGATATGTTAATCAAGAAATTAGAACTATGTAGACGAAGCACCATGCCAGACCTGAAAAGTCACAAAGGAAATATCACTAGACGAATAAAGTACAGTGAAATTTGGCCATAGTTCCTTTGAACTAACTTGAGCATATCAAGTAACAGCTTTCAGGAGGCTCTTTATCGCTGATTTCACTTAAATACCATGGCCTTGTCTGTGAACGACTCACCTGGCGTTGTCAGCAAGAATAAAAATGATCGGTCACAATATCTTCACCAATGGCTCAAGTGTCTTTCTCTTAACACAAAGAAACTTGCTGGGATTATGATGGCGGAGGGAATGAATTCCTTTATCATACAAAGACCTGAGGCTATGCCATGGGCGTTTCCAACAGCAAAGAAAGGACAACCGTGATGGCTTCAAAGAAGCTCTACGTGGCTGCTTCAGTAACCCAAATGTTAGTCCGACAGGCAGGTTTTGTGAGAATATTAATATCATCTTGGCCCCGGAGCGGTTTCCTCATCAAATTATTATCGACTGGTCTGATAAATATTCTCATCTTTCATACACCCCAACTACTCCTGGTCTTTCATCATGGCTTCGTCAGATCAGAACCCCGACGCTATTCATATATTCTCCCTTGTTCCTGCCAACGAGGCTGCCTACGAAGTCATCGAAGATGAGAAGAACCAAAATCTTCTATTGGAAAAGACTGATTATGAGTCGTTGGCCATTACAAAGCTGGGCTGGCCCCGTGCACTATTGGACGAAAGGGCGATGTCGTTACCGATCGAGGTTTTGTTCCCAATCTTCAATGCTCCTTTAAGATTCATCTCCAGACTGGCGAAGTCATGATTATAGATGATTCACCTGGGCGAACTTGTCGATTCACCGAACGTGATGGAAGCCATGTCATGGGGTCATTTAAAACTGCAGTTCTTGATCCTCATTTTAACCGCAAGCTCGGGTTTGGAGGACCGTATTGCAACTTGTATCTCTTCGACATCCAGTGGCATACAACGCCGCCCATCAATCAGCAGCGCATGGCGGCTTGGACTCAACGATGGGCCGATACTCGGACTGGCCAAGACGGCAGGCTTGGTGTTACTTGGACCGCCAGAGACTTCCCACTTTTGAAGCGTTTGGAAGATGGAACAACCTCAGGGCGTTTCAGAGACCGTGAGCTGATGGCCGAAAATGGACATACCGGAATGACCGTCCATCAAGCTGTCGACATCCTCTCAGGCCAACACGTCGCTGTCAAGAAATTAACGAACAGAGATAGAACCTATTTTGAATATCAGCTCAGAGAGGCTCGCAGAGAGTTTACCAACTTCAACCATGTGAGCATACCTAGACGACAATGCTCGATGAAACTAACTTTTGTAGGCCCACGTCATCGAATTTCTTCAAGTTGAAATCCAGACAAGCTGTTTCCGCCTGGTGATGAACTTGCAGGACGGCGATGTATACACGCTGGCCACAAGTGGACACCTCCGGAGATCAAAACACCTGTTCAAACCTGGGGATGAGGTCGGTCGGCCTCTACTTCATCAAATGCTACAAGCCCTTGACTATCTCTCTGTCAAAGGAGTCATCCATCGCGACGTCAAACCCCAAAACATTCTTTATCGTCGCGTTGGAGGCGTCCTTCACTATCGACTCGCCGACTTTGGCATTTCATCACTCGCTGCAGATGGAGAAAGGCGCTTCTGTGGAACAACTTTGTTTCGAGCACCGGCAGTCTTGACTCATTCGATACCCCACACGGAGAAGATTGACATCTGGTCCCTTTTGGCTACACTCATCTGGGCTTTTGATCTCCCCAACGGGTGCGGTGAAAGCTATAGACACACTCTGCCGTTGTGGATTGTACGAGGGTACTCTAGGCTCGACATTGATCGTGAGGCCCACTCATTTGTCGAGCATGTCGCCAGTCATTACGGTGTCAACTTTGAGGGTATGGCAAAACGTAATCCTCAGAAGCGGGCATCTGCTGGTAAGCTTCTTGATTCGATGTTCGAAGGTGTTGGACGAGTGAGTGATCGGAAATAGAGAATTGGAAAGGAGAGGGTCAGACTTTGCGATGCTGATCATTGCAACGTAGACAGGGACCGGATTTGCGACGGAGTTTTGCTATTTGTTTTTGCAACACGAGACTTGCCACATATAGACTTTCCTTTGTCGACGGTCTACATCAAAATATAACGGAAATGGAATTTGGAAAAAGTCTTGACTTGGTGATACTGAATGCTGAGCACAATGGTTGCAGGGTAGGCTACTTTACTTGAGCATGAAATCTTGAAAACCAGGTATTCGACAGTAACACGTCAATCATAGCAGTTATAAAGATCAATCCAGGATTTAATGAAGGAAACCTACTTGGAGAATGTCTATCCTGACTATCAAACCATTATCTCATCTTCCTGAGCGAGAATTCCAAAACGTAGCAAGGTGTGGTCAATGTAAAATCCGAGAAGAAGCTTTCTCTTTCAATTTGCACCCTCTGTGATTATTCAGAGAGTAAAGGCGAAGTCCAAAAACACCAATTAGGCATCATAGATGCTCTAGAAAGATGAGGAAACCGAACAACGTTGAATTAAAGATCTCCCTTGTCCCCGCTAACGTTTGGTAAAAAAGAAAATTACAACATCGGAAGCTTGCCGCCCCGCTGTTAGCCTTGTGGAAATAACGACGTCAGGGGGCAAAGTCCACCCCAGCTTCTCCACCGCCCTTTAAGGAAATTCAAGTGCGCCAAGAACTGGGAAGATGATCCTAATTGCTTGGTAGTAGCTTATCTCACGTCAGCCTAGTTTGCACATAAATAGAGACAGACGAACCGTAAGCTATCAGATGTCAGCAAGTGGAATTTGCTTACCTTTGTTTCGTAAATATGGAATTTTCGTCAATTGTTTTATCTGGTGCTTCAGCGCTTTTCGCTTACATCATTTTGACATATATCAACCAACGCAGAAAAGGTCCTTTGCCGCCTGGTCCAAGAGGTTTACCATTTCTCGGCAACATCAGTGATCTGCCACCACCAGGTGCTCTTGAATGGCCGCATTGGCAGAAGCACAAGGATCAATATGGCCCGATTACTTCTGTCTCTGTCCTTGGACAACTCTTTGTTATCTTGCATGATAAACAGATCATCAAAGACCTTTTGGAGACAAGGGCCTTGAAGAGTGCTTCAAGGCCCAACTTAACCTTCGCTGGCGAAGTGTAAAGCCCATTTCATTGACCATTGGATAGTAAATCTGACTTGAAATGCCTAGTGTTGGATATAACGGCGTAATGGGATTGATGCCGTACAATCGAACATTTCGACTGCATCGCAAGCTCACAGCAACACAAGTTAGCAACAAGTCAATTATCCGATTTGAGCCCATACAAGAACTTGAGACTCTACGACTGTTGAAGCGACTTCACCAAGATCCCAACAGTGAGAATCTTACAGATCACCTGAGCCAGTAGGTGTTTCCTGTCACTTCAAATCATCACAAGCTGACATTCACTTGAGGGCAGCTGGGTCCGTCATGCTGCGAATCCTGTATAACTACGAAACAAAACCCAACGGGAACGATCACATGGTCAAAATGGCAAATCAAGTCATGGAAGAATTCTCTCAAGCTACAGCCCCTGGTGCTTGGATGGTTGACTTCATTCCATGGCTGCGACATATTCCCGATTGGATGCCCGGTGTAGGCTTCAAAAAGACAGCCAAGACTTTCCGAGAGCATTTGCTGGAGAACGTACAATACCCTTACAAATACGTCAGAAATCAAATGGCTAGTGGTAAAGACGACGTGTCATACGTCGCTGGGTTAGTCAAAGACATTCATCGCAGAATTGATCCAGAGGAAGAGAGTGTCATCCAATGGACCGCCGCATCCATGATGAGCGCTGGTACTGATACAACCGCAGCCGCCCTTCTTGGTTTCTTTGCAGCTATGGTCATATGTCCCGATGTCCAGAAACGCGCCCAGGAAGAGATCTACAGTGTAGTCGGAGACTCTCGCCTTCCATCTTTCTCAGACAAGGCCAATCTTCCTTACATCAATGCCATAACCCAAGAAGCACTACGCTGGCATACCCTAGCACCAATGGGTTTCCCGCATATGACCACAGAAGACGACACATATCGGGGCTACTTCATTCCCAAGAACACGCTTCTTTTTCCTGCAGCTGCATCGGTCACACACGATCCCGAGGTCTACCATGATCCGACAGAGTTTAAACCTGAGCGTTATTTTGAACCCTACAACGAACCTCCAGCGTCTGATGTGATTTTTGGATTTGGGAGAAGAGCTTGCCCAGGGAGATGGATTGCTGAACAAACGATGTTCTTGAGTATTGCGCAGACTTTGGCTGTTTTTAATATTGAGAAAGCTCTTGATGAGAATGGGAAGGAGATTGAGGTCAAGTATGAGCAGTTGCCTGGTGTTATTTCTCGTGTTAAACCTTTTCCTCACAGGATTATGGTTAGGGGTGAGAAGTATCGGAAGTTTGTCGAGTAGTGGTTTTCTGCTGAATATCTGCTTGCCGAAGTAGATGTTCTAGCGACATAAAGGTGTTCTTCATGGGGTTCAGGGCTCGGAACGCGTTCACATATCAAATTATACCATAAATTATAGCAGCAGAGACTTGACACAGCCCTACCAATATGGATTCCTCCAAGGTAATTCTAGTGCCTTGACTGCAGCACTTGGTATTCAGATCAGCTTCTGTGATTATCTGTTGCACTCGTGAGACTCACGGAAACAGTCCAAAGAGGCCCTTACTCAACACCACTTCACACGATATATCTAACACTTCAGAGGTTCTTTAACCCTTACTGGTGTTGATGGATGACCGCTCTTTGTGCATAAATTCTATAGTGAGCACAACTCCCCGTTCACTATGCGCGGACCCAATACGAAACTCAACAGACACTTCATATTTACTACACTCAACTGGCAAGCATCTCGCTTGTCTCTAGATATATACATATGTCAGAACAAACTCCGGAAGAACTAAGCGAGCTCGGACTTTTGCGACGACAAGTTGTCTGGTCATCGGTTCGGGATAGTGTAAGAAGCCGTTGAGTGTAGGGTAGCCAGCTCATAGTTGCCAAGATACAAAGTAGGATACTCGTAGGCATTAGTATCCTTATATTTCTAATTGACTTCTCATGCTGGCTCGCCAACCAAGAAGTTACAGAGTTTGACAGGGAGATAAAACAATGGTCCTATTCTAAAGGCCCTTCACTTGCAACAGGATATACCTACATTAATGCAATAGGATGATCAGAGAGAAGATGATATACTCTCACATGGTTAGGACGCGTAAAGGTACAGGTAAATGTTTTACAACTTCTAGCAAGTTTATTCCCAACAGCTCAATCTATCGTTTTATATATAGCGCACCAATATTTTGACATGTAGTTTTATGCTTCGGTACATTCTTAAAAGAAGCAAACATTCCAACGCACTTCCTCACGATCTGATTATCAGCGAACTTGCGCGATGGACACTCAGTCGTAAGACGTTTACACATCTGGCAAGTCTCTATCCCAGATTCCTTCTCTTTCTTCCCTTCAACACTGACGCCATCGAACGAAAGCATGACCTCTCTATTGCCGACGTGGAACTTGTAATGTTAGTGTTTGGTTGCGTACGCGGCTTTGAAAGTAGACTTACGCCAAGATGTGACTCCCTTCGATTCCTAGCCCAGAAACATGCACCGGTTATATCTTCCCCTTGCTCTAGAATGAAAGAGACTTTGTTTTCGTCTGTGTTTCCGCTGCTTATTGACAGCGAGTTGTCTCCATATATGAACTCAAGACCGCAGAGAGCCTTTTTGCTGGGTTCAAAGAAGCCATGTATCTGAGAAACGTAGTGCCAATTGTCCTGTTCATCTTGAGTCCACCAGAAGAACTGATCGTTCGGTTTTGCGGCTCGTTCTTGGCCCATTGGCTCGCTTGCAAGAAAATCTCGACGCAGGTCCGTTGGCTTCATGATGAAATGCATCATATCGCTTCTGTAGCTTAGTCCCCATGTCATACCGTCCTGTCTTTTTGTTAGTCTGATATATACTTAGTATGTGTGAACTTACAAGTCTCTCATAGTAGTTTCCAGTGAAGGAATACGACAAGATATCTGCCATTCCCGCTGGATGAATCTCGACATAGTTCGGTTTAGAGCCTGACTTGTCAATCCTAATACCGCTAAACTTTCCCGTACCCCCTGAGCCAAGTACCGTTCCTGTTAGGTCTGGTTCCTCCCAGAAGGAGAAGTTCGTAAGTATATCTCCTTGGTTGAAGTCGAGATGAGCAATCTCTTGATACCATTGGCCAACATATACAGGTGATCTTCCATCCCAGAATTCGAAGCAGAGACCTGATACGAGCTCTGATGCTCGTGTTCGACCCTCTCGACCTCGAGAGATACTTACTCGTCTGACGCTTTCAAAACGAGCGGAGGAAGAGGGCCATCTGTAATGGTAATTTTCCTCCTCAGGGTCTACACGAGATCGGAGTTCCTCTTTATCCCAGTTGACCGCAACATGTGATGATTTAATGGGGGCTGCTCCAGGTTGATTGAGAGCTACTAGTCCCAGTGATGCAAACGCCGCTTGTCCATTATTCATCTATATCAGAACACTTAGCTTCATCTTACAATCAACTAAAGCGAAGCCCTTTCACTTAGGACAATAGCAGCAAGGAAGCCGGTTATAGGCTCTCCATCGGGTAGGAGAAGTTCATGTCTCTCATCAGCCTTTTCTTTAGGATCATGTAACTGGCGGCCCATGTTGGTCGCCTTCAAAGTTCGTCCCCAGTTGGTCGTTATCTAGAAGAAGAGAAGACACATTAATTAGCCTTTGCGATAGATCATTGGAGTCTCAAAACTTACTGTAAGAGAGGTGTTATAAATCAGATAATGGTTTTCATGGCAATTCATCATGTAGAACCCAACTCCAGTGATTCGTTCTCCTCCTGGTCCGTCGATCGAAAGAGACTGCTCAACGCATGTCGATCGATCTCTGGTGGTGTCAATAACTTCAGTGAAGCCGTATTCCCTCAGGCTACCGTCTGTGTATGAGAACCCTAGGCCTTTGATAGCGTCGCTCCTTTCATTATGGAACACGATGATTCGATTGAGATGGGGGAGCATTGATCCATCTGGGCCCCCAAAGTCCATGTTCAGTATGAAGGCTGGCTGTGGAGCGTCATACTTGAGGCTAAAAGGTGGTGTTACTATCAGACCTGCCTTTGGTTTGTTAGGATGCCAAAGGTGTGGCATTGGGCTACGTTTAGGGGTTGAATCATCCGCTATAGGAGTAGTAGCTGGCGATTTCTCTACCAGCTGGACGGACACAACCTTGCACGGCTACCCTCCTGCGTCAGCCTTTTCACCTAGTAGAATAGGGTTATACTTACATCGAGGCCAAATAAGAGTCCAGAGATATGACTAGCGGTTTGCGGCTCAAGGGTCGTGACACCAACATAATCCGCAAGCTTGTCAAACTCGCCAACTGACTCCCAACAGATCTTCCCATTCAGGTCCTTGATCTGGAACCCAAGGCCTATTATGCCACCAAATGTTACCGCGGCACGAACAGCAATAAGCTGATTTGATGAGGCAATGGTGATATGCGTTTCATTGTTGGGTAGAATCCATCCAACGCGTGACAATTCATTGGGCCATGTATCGCCTTGCCTGGACGTTCGAAGGCCGCATATGTAACCTTTATTGTAAAGCATTACACGAGAAATCGAAACCCTTAGAGTTTCACCCTCTCGCGGCTTCAGTCCAAGATATTGCCAGCCTGTAACCTTGATACCTTCTTTGGGTCGCGAAAATGACCAGTTCTTCAGCCCTTGAGTACGTTGAGTAGCTGAAAGTCCGCTGGAAGCTAGCTGCATCCCTAATCCATCAATGCCTCGCAAGGTCGGCTTTTGCTGAAGCATATAGATCATAGTCGGTGTAATGTTGCTGATACACTTCCAAATGCGTTGTCGGTTGCGAATATGGCCTTGCTCAGACGTGTCATGCAAGGCATGCTTCAAGTTGAAGTACAGTGTTCGCCAGGATTCGGGTCGGTGTTCGACAGGAATAAAACCCATCTCGTGAGATCCAGAGAATCTGCTGGCCCAGAATTCCTGAGAAAGGTCTTTTGGTGTTGTTAATCCTGCCATAGTTCGAGAGGCAAGTCGTAGTTGACAGAATGATGAAGTGTCGAGGAATGTGATTAGATAATGAGCCAGTTCAGTAGACAGCCCATAGAAACAGTCAAAAGGCCCCTCATGAGACCTGATGTCTATACCAGCTTTATCAGGCCAAGATCTGGAACTTTGGCCAATGTCAAGAGTATCTGGTTGAGCTCCAAGAAAGGCCCAACCTTCAGGAAAATCATCGTAGGTGTACCACAAAGCTCCTTCATTCTCATGACATAAATATGAAGGGAAGCCACCAGAGGGTAAACATTTGACAAGATCGAAGAGAACCTGTAAGATTTGGTGCTCCTCATATCGCTGACCCGTCTTCAAGTAGATTTGATCCCGCAGAATTGGCCAGCAGCATTTATGGAGTAGAATGCCGCCAAAATCTTCGGATTCAATCTCTGGATCTACATGGCCCTCTTCGGAGTAGCTGATACTGGTAAAGGATAACGTTTGCTTGTCGGACTCGCGTTGAACTAGGATGAATGAGAAAATAGCTCGGGAGAATAGTGAGAATAGTTACCTGCATAAGCCTTAGTCCACCAGAGATTTGTGTCAGTAACAAAGTTGAGGATGCGAAATCCACAAAGAGCACATCTCCGATACATAATTAATATTTTTCGTGTTTTTGTTATGTTTTGCTCGAGTTTGTAAGGAATTAGCCATATTTTATGGCTCGTCTGATATGTAATTAAGTTATTTTCGGATTAATTGCATATCCGCTATAAACCCTGCTAAAGGATCGTCCCTCGAGGCAGCAATGAGTCACTAGTAACCCAAAGTTTGATCTCAGTCATATCCTCTCAAGGCAGCCCATTCATGTTCCAACATTCCATAGTCAATCTGATCATGCCACTTGCGGTCAAACCATTGCGCTTCTCTAGTTCTTCCCTCCTCCACAAATCCAAGCTTTTTGTATAAGTGCTGCGCGCGCTCATTGAAACTCGTCGTGCCAATTGAAACACGATGAAAACCTCCGAATCGAAAAGCCCAGTCTAGGGACCAATTGATAGCCTCCCCTCCATAACCTTTGTTCCTGAAAGGTTCCGCAAGTGTAATTCCAATGGAGGTGTTTCGGTGATGCTCTCTATTTGAAGGTTTGCCGCCCCAGCCAAGGACTATAAAGCCAATTGGCACTGGGCCTTTTGACTTGCTTTTGGTTGCATCTCCGTTTGTTGACTCATCCTTGTACTTTTTTGCCTCGTCGGGGGATAAACAGATGATCACAGGTAGAACAGCCTTTTGGAATTCAGTCATGAATTCATCGATGGCCTTCTTGCTCTTTGGTCTCAGGACAGATGGATCCGAGAGAGCTTTGTTCAAGGGGTCGTTTTCAAGATCAAAAAGAAACTCTCTATCGTGATCGTTATTTTCGACGCAGCGGTAGATGAGACGCTCCGATTGGAACGCCTTGCTGACTGCTGTTGTATCCATGATGAAGCAAATGATAGAAAAGGAATGAAAAAGGTCTCCTGTAATACTTTGATCGTCTTGGGTTTTATATGAATAGAGATATTTGTGGATACATCAAGTAGTATTGCTGGCGGAAAACCGGCAACTTTAGTGATATCGGGTCAGCATTAATGGCGTACTGATCTTCACCTTCCTATTTTGAGTTGGCTCGTGAGTCATCAGTCAAATCTTACACGATAACAGAAGATAGGCTATTACTTCTAGACATGATCTTCCCTGAAAGCTAATAGGAGTTTCCGACACTATGGACTTATCTCCCGCTTCAAGATCAGTGCACTGATTGCGAGGTTCTCCACATCCCTGATGACCCCGCATACGGCTTCTCCCAAATGACAATTTAAACTTGGAATACTACATTATATTTAACTTATGTGTTATTGATGGCAAAATCTCATACATAGTTCATGAATTCTACACTTTTATACGCAAATCTTGCAATTGTCGTATGTCAGAGTTGCATCTTTGGATAATCTGACGTGAAAAAGTCATCATTCTCACTTACCCTATAGCAAGCTCAATTCCACTATTCCAATCCCTATAGAACCTGCAGAATGACAAAATAAGCATAAACACCAGCTCCAATCCTCTGATGCGCTCTCTGATTCCCAACAAGCTTAACCTTCCCCTCTTCAACAAACGCATTGATTTTATCTTCATAACCCTTAACTTTCCAGACCGACTCCCGTATCGTTGAAACGACAAAACCGCCAGACTTTGTAACTCTGAGGAATTCATCAAAAGCTTCAGGTCCAACATGCCCTTCTGTCATTGTCCCAACACAAATAAGAGCATCGTAGTTCTGTGAGGGTATTTCTAATCGCTCAGCCAGGTTTGCGACGTTGAGCGATTTGTAAACACCTGTTCGCTCGGCGACTTCTAGCATACCGGGACTAAGGTCAATGCCATCGATGTTTTTTACGCCAAGTTTTGTGAGAGCTTCGCCGACGAGACCAGTTCCGCAGCCAGCGTCTAGAATATTTGCGGTGGAAATATTCTTAGAGGTTATGTGTTTTACTAAATCTTCGGCGGCGAGTTGAGGAGCGACGTATTCTTCTTTTTCGACGTCTTGGTTGTAACTCTTGGCCCATTCATCGTAGGTCTTTAGTGTCTCTGAGAGACTGTTGGATTTGAGAGATCGTTCTAGCTGACTCATGATGGAAAAGCCGAAACAGATTTTGACAATGGAATTGATCAAAGAAATGGTAACGAAAGTGATGAGTGAAATTGAGGAATGGTTGTTCTCGCCAAGGGTTGGTCAGACGGGGATATACTTATAATTATACCCAGTCGCAATCGCATCAGATGACGTAGTTGGCATCTGACTAAAGAATGACGTTCAAGACAAGCATCACGATAAACTATTTTCTCACAGCTCAAACTTGGCGATTCAAAGTTGCAATTAAACATTTCCATTCCTGATTTCCATTTCTCAGTCACGAGGGATATTATCAAAAACACTCGATCGAAAATGCAAGACTAAAACGATCCGTCCAATTAAACAATCAAATGATCCCGTATCAACAACCCAGACCTATGTAGCCCAGGCTTTAGTGTAAGCTTAGCCAGCTCAGCAACAGCACCAGGTAAACCACCAGGGACTTCCAAATTATACCAAACCTTTGGATCATCCAATGAAAGTGCAGCCTCATGCATCTCGACAATCTCCTTGCTATCCCAAACACCCTCTCGTCTGTTTAACCTTCTCAAAAGATCTAACGCTCGTGCTCGATGGGGTCCTTCGTTGCAGGACCATACTACCACGGATAGACCAGATACTAAATCGCCGTCGAGGGAGAAACTTGGCTGGCCAGGAGTGATGAGTCGTTGGGCAAAGGTCTCGGCCGCGTCAAGGAATGCTTCTGCCATTTCGGGGGTTGGTTCGGCGTTATCATCTGGGCCGCAGCTCATACCCATTCTCCAGAATTGTTGTTGCATGTTGAGATATGTGAGCTGCGGTGAAGCCCAATCTTGATATTCCCATGTCGCGATATGTTTCTTTGTCAATTCGAACCGAGAACTCCAGACCTCAAACTTGGCATCCATTACAGCCCATTGAGCATCCAGCAGCTGCTTCTCAGCATCATCAAGCGTGCACATCTCGACTCGGCCCGACTCGGTCATTGCGTAGGTGTAAGGCGTCTGGGAGATGATGTCGACGGTCTCGACGTCGAGTTTTCGCAAGACGCTAGCAGCTTCGTCGAGATCTTGGAAAGGCTGGTCTGAAGGTTCGCCGTTGTGAAGAACATCAAGGCAACCAGAGTGGATATCAGGAATGATAGTGTCCTCCAGGAACATTGAAGCTTCAACGCCCAGGTTTGCAAACATTTCTGTAAGCTTCCTGACCATCTTCTGTTCCTTCGCATTCTTGATCAAAAGAGGCGATGAAAGTAATTTCGTTCCAGCGCGAATATGTCGGATGGATTCAGCATATCGTCCAGTGATACCCTCAAAAGCAACAAACAACAAACAACAAACCAAAGTACACTGTAAGTCATACGCCGACTCAAGAGACATATGGGGTATAATGCGTGAGATGGATTTGTTGTACTGTTGCATAGCCAAGCTCTTCAACTGCTGAAGTGGAGAGCAAGTCTCTTGACCAGCCATGTAGAACCGATGCGCAGCGCCGACAGCGATGATGGCATGTCTGATGGGCTCACATGAGTGGGCGAGAGGTAAGACATATGTGAGGTAGAAATTTGACTGGCCCGGACAGCAAGTGAGTTGTGATGATGTCCAATGGTGGAAGTGGTGGAAGTAACAACTCTCGATGGATGAGTCTGCTATACGAGGGTTGAGAGATGAGATGGTGTATCCAGAAACGGGCATAGAGGCGCGCTGTTGGATCTGATTCTTGTTAGGCGTAGCATAGCCGTCGCACTTGAAAAAAGAGTTCAATGTGAGTAACTCGTTCCCTAATTCAAGAGAGAATATTTACCTTGACTCGACCATCACGACATCTCTTGCAAGTAGGTTTCTCTTCATCACATTTGAGATGTCTGACTCTATACAGCAACAAGTGTTAGAAGAGTTCACAGAACCACAAATCAGTACTACCGTGTAGTATTACGTACTTGCTACATGAGAAAGTCATATGTTAGTCGCTTATTCGCCAGGTAAAATAAACAAACACCAAGAAATACGTACCATGTCAAACAACCAGTGCGAACTTTGGGTCTAGAAGCTCTCTGCCATTTGACCTTCTTTGGCAGAATTACGAGATGGTTCGACGTGGTGGTTCCAGTAGTAGTTGTTGTAGTAGTCATTTTTGGCTATGCTTTTGCTTTGCTGTACTATACAGTATCGTATAGGAACAGAACAAGCAAGGAAAGTGGTCATGAGAGACTTTTCAGAGGATTGATTCTGTTGGATGGTTTGGTACGGGGAAATATCAAGAGTCTCCTGGATGGAGTCTTCGAGGGGCGCAGGTGACACGCTAGCAAGGTTAAGTTCCCTGTTTTTACGACGCAGCCAATAAGAAACTCAATCAAGTACTGAAACGTGGGTCCGGGACGTCTGTGTCATGCCGACCGAAGTATAATTCCATACCATGCCGTAGGGGCTTCGTAAGCCAACTCATTCACTGTACAAGGTGGGCAGTGTGAAACCCATACATTCTGTTTCTGATGCACACTTGACAATGTACGAGACAAGAACACCCTGAAACGGTGCATCTGTCAGATCTTGGCGCGGCTCTCTATTGCCGATAAGGCTGAATTAGAGGATATACATTACGCGGCACTTAAGGGGCTTTTACCCTAACGGGGTAGTTTGTATGGTCCAGAACCGCGGAGGTTTATCTTAAATGTAGCAATGATACCACTATAAGCTTGACCAGCGGGCGACGGTGAGCCTGTTTCGGTAGGGCGGTGTTTTGTCTAATCGACGATCGATGAGGGAATGATGGGATTGGTCCTTTTATACGACCGACGTCAATTGATTGAATAACCTTATGTTTTTGGTTCAGAAGCTAATAGAAACATCAACGAGGCATTCTTCACCAAACCAGGGTGTTAAATAACCTCAGCCAAGATATTACCGTACTAATTCCTAAGAGACATTCAAGTTTACGGTGATTAATCACATGCTTTCACTTTCATCGCTCAGTCCGAAAACTCAATGTAGGCAATCAAGGCTGAGTAAAGCACCGCCTCTAACCCGAGATAGCCGAATCTCACCTCCGATTCGGCAGAAGGTCGCATATCTCATTAGACAAGTTTAATAGCCCGCGGTAATTGACGCAGCGGG
This sequence comes from Fusarium anguioides, assembly GCA_012977745.1. Classification (NCBI taxonomy): domain Eukaryota; kingdom Fungi; phylum Ascomycota; class Sordariomycetes; order Hypocreales; family Nectriaceae; genus Fusarium; species Fusarium anguioides. The sequence goes on along the minus strand of JAALXK010000218.1, from coordinate 82,770 downwards.
CCTTATTTACGTCAGGAGAGAACTTTTGTAGTCTTTGCGCTTAGATAAAAAGGAGTCAATAGATTTGTTCTGTCAGCTTGACGTATGTAGCAATGATCGAGGCTTAGAGAAGGGCTATTCAGGTGGTGGAATTTGCTGACTCGGAATGCCCGAATCAGGGTTGATTGACCGACTTGTTAATGTGAAAATTCACGGCGACGCAAGAGGAATAGAAATGAGCCCTACAGTGAAGCTTGGTCTTCCCCCTTGACGCATTATATCAAGATAACTTCTTTTGTCTCCTTAACACCATATAGTATTCATTCATCAGAAGACTATATAATCTAGGTCAGAAGACATCTAGTTCAGCTCTGCAAGACAATTGTTCAGTCTATCAACTCAATGATTCAAGTATGATTTTCTTCCAGAACATTGTTGAGAGTATGATTGCTAACTTGTGCAGTCATAATGAAGGTCAGATTAAACCGACAAAGACATCACCACGTCTGTATAGTTACTATACCGACATCCCCTTCATCCTGTTCCTCCACGAGCGGTTCCGAATCTGCTACGACCTCATCCGATCGAGAAACATCAGTCTCTACACCTTCTTCTACCACCTATAGCTATTCTTCACCTCGCGAAACAAAACTTTCTCCAGTTTATCTTCGCTCGCTACAATAATGAATTTACGGATGATGTGGGCGAAAAATCATAATGCTGGGGTATTTTGCTGCGATGCAGGTTGCGATGGTTTCAATTGGCATATTACTTTGCAGGCTATATTAAAGCCAGAGTTTGAGCATGTCTATCATAAGTGGGAGGGCTTCGTCAAAGCAGATATCAAAGACAGACGACAAACTGAAGTTCTATACTACAAAAATCATTCTTTTGACTATTTAGATCGATCAATTGATTTCAGTGGACAAGCGAGACTTGAGAGTCTGAGTGTTCAAACATCGCTGCATCTGTTTCCCTTATCCGAAAAGAATGCAACTGCCGAAAGGAGTGCATCCTTGTTGTGATTCTCAGTTGTTGGCTCTTTGGATGCAGGTTTCGTGGACTGTAACCTTGATCAGGTGTCATATGTCGCGATTCCACTTGAAAGTAAACTTGACATTATGACTCTTCGGCTCCTTACCCGAATGATCTGCAAAAGGCCAAGGAACCAAGGGAAAACAGACCCTCATGACCCCCTTGATGTTGTCATGATGCATGTTTCAAGCCGAACCAACCCCTGATGGCCAGTCAGGGTCACTGATGTCGCAATCAAACTTGAACGCTTGTAAGGCTGAGTCTTGGAGGCCGCCTCCCATAGGTGCAGTCATCCGGCATCTCAAATGCCAGTACCTTGTCAAACAAAATCCTTCAGCTGCACATAATCAATAGCTCAGGATTCTGCACGGATATGCGATCAACTCTTTGACACTTCCTTCAGAACCGAGTAAAAGCGGAATCCCGAGGCGGGGTGCGCGGATCCCGGGATGTTTTTCTCCAGCGCACACACGTTCCTTTTTCACAATAACGTTGCATTGTGTCAGTCCCCATATTTGATCTCCTCGCTGCGCCTCTAGATTCTCGCTAGGTTAGGAATAGGAATGGAGAAGAACAATTAGTTCCGTAGTGTGTCGGAATTTCGGAACGTTTATTAGACTTATTCGAGTTAATTCTCCGGCAGTACTTGGACGAAATAGTAAGGTAATTAAGGATAGGGTAGACGCGTGGCCAAGGCTGAACGTGCAACGTTGGCTTGCAGTAATGACTAGCTTCTATGAGCGCCCTGAGGTTACGTAAAGGAAGCCTTGTAGAAAATCTATCGGTATTTAATCTGCCTTGAATTTTATTAGTGACGACGCTAGAAAAGCTCTAGATTGGAATTTATGCGCTTGGTCTGGGACTTTTTGACTTTCGTGCACGGGAGGTTCTGAATGTCAACGCTGATCCATGATTGGTCCACGAAACAGTTCTTTTGCTGGCCGACTGACCGCCATTCAAGAGGACTATTGAGAAAGATTCTTATAAGCTTTAGACGACATAGAAACTGTACGAGGTATTTTCGTTATCATTTTCAGTACCAGTAGGCTTTCTTCTCTGGAATGAGTTTCCACTGGATCCAACTATGTGATTGATCTCGGTTGAAATGTCGGATATATGAAACTCTGAAACAGCAAGGGGGTTTAAAGCATTGTTGGCTGTCAATGGAAAGCTAGATGTATCTAAATACTCCAAATACCTTCTTTTTCTCAGCCAACATCCAATTATTTGACGAATTTTTATTCCTTATCATGATGAATTGAGCAAGATATCCCGTCTAAAAGGCTAAATCCACCCTCAGCCTTACCGACCCGCATATGCCTCCCGGCCGCCTCCATCATGCGATACTTGTCGAAACCAACAAGGACGGATCAGGCATTACTTATGAAGTCACTAGCGACATCACGTCACTTTGTGGAATAATCTACGAGAGTAGAAACTTTCCGAGCCCTAAAGACTCGGAGACATTTCACTTTATGGAATCATTAGGGTATACAAACTCCGACATCCCTCCGGAAAGATGGAATATGATTCTTTCATCCCTGCCTACTCCACCACGACAAAAGGCTGTAGATCTAAATAATCGAGGTGTTGATGAACCTTATAAGACGAAATTGAGTGATACAGAATACATCTTTTATGAACCTGGGGAAGAACAACGACCTCTTTGGAAGTGCACTGAGTGGACTGAGCGCTATGCTATTCCAGCTCTATGGGAACATGGTCTCATTCAACAGTAGAGCAGTCGGCAGTCCTTTGAATCATAGCAGCCAGCTTCCAAGTACTCTGCGGTTAAACGCTTTAGTTGTGCTTTCTGCCTGCCATACCATCCCGCGTTGACCAATAAAGCAACCCCAAGTCTCAGCTCGGTAACAAGCGCTTACAGATCATCAGCGCAGGAGTAACGTGAAGAATCCGGGGGTAAAACTTATCTTTGATTCATTCCCGGCGATTACCTTTTCAAGAATAAATTTCATGATACATGAAATCGGCAAGTCGGCACATGTCAGCACTATCCCCAGCTGAGTGGTCTGCATAATGCGGTGTATCTGGTCTTCCTCCAGGGTGGTCTAGATCCTCGTTTAGCCCAACTTGGCTATTCAGTGCCTTTCTAAGAGTTGCTTTCTGGAGTAAGGCAGGAGTCAGGTTACAGGGTTGAGGATATGTATTTTAAATTAGGATTAACTTCGAGGATTGGATGGCTTTATCGACAGCTACACATATTGACAGACTGGTGGTACTTAAGTACTCGGATTTGATCGAAAGATATCCCGCCTGCGTATGGGTTTGACAGGGTGCAAGGACGGGGATTGCCAAGCCAGATGACGCGTTGCCAGGATGCAGGCGATAGAAGAAAAGACCATTGACACATCATTCACCTGGGTTAAAAACTCACTTGTTAATGATATAAGACAAACTGTATCGTGCTGAGCGAACTTCTTTACCTGAGAAATGAGCTCGGAAATATTATAGAACCAGCGAACTGCTTTAACACGTTTCCGCTTCCTTTTACTTTGGGGCAGTAGACATTACGATGTTTAATTGACATCAAGTCCAGGTACAGGTCAGGAATGTGAGTAGGTAGTCGATTGGTCAAGGTCCAGTCAGTACTCATTTTCATACATTTAACAATCATTCTATTCATCCCGCTATGCCTGGTATAATTCGTAACAGAGTTTTTCAAGATCAGAGTGCCAAAGCAACCAACAAACCAATGCATACAGCAGTCAGAGAACACGACAAAGCCTTCTTAGCACCATTTGATCCCGGTGCATCGGTACTACTTGTCGTCGGGCTCGTTCCTTTAGCACTAGTCGCAGTCTTTGCAGAGACACTCGCAGTACCAGTTTCTGTTGCAGCAGCAGTAGTATACTCGCTCTTCAACTTTTCCAACCCCGCAGTAAGAGTGACTTTCCCATACTCATACGTCGGCCCATAAACTTCGCCAACACCAGTCTTGCCCAGTAGCGTCGAAGGCGGGATAGTAGTTTCAGCAGCCGGTCGATTAATCATAGTACAATCCTTCGCAACGGACCTACTCATCGTACAATGAAGAGAATAATACCAATCCTTTCCTTCCCAACGGTTCGGGGCGAGAATATCCATTGTTCCCGTTGCTTCTGCACCTGCTGGAAGAGTCTTGGAAGCCCATGGTCCCAAAGTTATCGTCTGATTACCCCTCCCGCAGATGTCGGTGTGAACGTCTGGTGGGCAATGTAGGAGGTATGTTGTTGCTGTTGCATCTGCTCCTAGGACTCTGCCGTGAAGGGTCATGGCATCTGATGGGACGAGGAGGAGTTCTGTGACGGACGTAGACATTCTGGCGGTGGAGGTGAGAAAGAATTATTGAGACAGTGTGAGTTGATAAGCCTTGCGATGAAGAATATGACAGTGTATCGATATAGACTTATCAGTAGCGAAAACAGTATAACTTGGGATATGCGACTCAATTTCTGGACAATAAAAGTGTCAGCAGACGCGAGGAATAAATATCTCAATGAATCCTTCGCGCTTAGATCAAGTCTTTGCTGATAAGCCTCCTTAATTTCCCAAAGTGGATCAAAAGATGCGAAACGCGACTCAACCAACATCATCAAGAGGCATGTTAAAAATGAAATCAGATTCTCCTGCTCATGGCCAAGTGTAGTTTTATGATATAAGTTGCTTGCTAATGTTGTTCAGTGCAATTGCTTTGTTTCTTTAAGGCTATCGCGAAATCCACTGACAAATCGCGTGAGTTATTTCCGGTCTCCACCGCGAAGCAGACAGCAGCCAACAAACCGATCATTCCAAGGAATTACTTTGCTAAAACACGTGGAAGATACCATTTGGCTTTCATTCAATTATAATACTAGGAATAACCTAGAAACTCTGTGACGGAGTTCTGAGACATCTAAAACGGTGAATTGGTCTCTTTGGGACGTCAGCTTCAGCCTAACAGGACCCGAAATTAAGCTCGTAGGGCTGGTTGTTTGAGAACATGCCTAGCCTCGTCTCAGCTGACGCCACGCTATGCAGCATCATCTTGTTCCAGACTCTTGACAAGACCTTGGCCTCATTCAACTGGCATATCCTCAGCTTAGCTTATACAAATCCCCATCATTCAGGCCTTCTTCCCCAAATAAAATAAACAGGAAGATATAGGTGAATACCAGGATTACATAGATCCTTCTTCACCTTTGCCATAAAGATTTGAATCTCCTCATCACTCCATCCCAGTACACGTGAGAAAATTCCCGGCGTATATGACGTGACAACTTGTGCTTCCTGCACAGCCTGGAACTTTCCAATTTCCTGTAGCTTAGAATCTTTCGGCCAAGATCCAATCGGTACCTTTACTGTTAGTTCAACTCATCGAGAAAGAAAACAGGTAACTCACTTTGATAATCTTCTCCTCAACGTCAACAAACCCCATGTCTTCCATTTCTTTCTTCCATCCAGGTGCAATATCCAAAGGTTTTCCAAACTTGGCCGCTCCTTCAACAATAGTCTTCATCCAAAGCAGAGCATTTTCCGCTTCAGCTTTAGTATCGTCATCGGAGTTGAAGTCAGCGTGAACAGCCTGCATTTCGAGATATCCTCCTGGAGTTAAACTTTGCAGAGCGCGAGTAAAGAATTTCTTGCTGTTGCTTATACTACCTTGTAACTCACGCGCGTGCATAAAATCGAAGGGTTGGCGGAAGAGCCATTCTGATTCGAAATCGTCGACTTCGAAGATGCAGTTTGGTGGTGTCCTGGGTTTTGTTAGTGGGGTTGGATGATGGAGGGTTGAACAGACCATGGAGGTTGGATGGGACTTAGGTCTGTTCCAAGAACTTCTGCACCTGGGAACTCGCTTAACTCTTCGTTAACGTTGGCTTCAAAATCGGGATAGTAGCTTACTCGGCAAAGTCTATCGCCCAGATTCCAGTTCCGGTCCCAAGGTCCAGTACTCGCGTGACTTTATCCCCAACCGGTGCAAGACAAAGTTCCCCACCGAGGATAAGTCTATAAATATGGTGTCCTAAGTCCATTCTGTCTTGTTCATCGTCGTCATTAGGCTAGCTTGGTAAGTAGCTGTCATAACTGATTTGGCTTGAGCTTACAACTAGATACGCGCCTTCCCTAAAAGCATGATAACGGCGACCGTTCTACGAGATATAAGTTAATCTTATTGTTTAATACACCAGAGAAGCTCACTTCATATCTGCGGAGGCAAAGTTAAGACGAGAATGTTGTTTTGAGTGCAGATCATACTTGTAATTCAATATGCTCGAATTCAGAGACTTTATATAACCCGCTGACTCCGGGCTAGGGGGCTTTTTAGTTAATGAACACGATTTAATTAGATGTACGCACGACGTAACTGGTGCGGAGTCATTACTCAAAGATGCATTATTCTTGAAACTGAATCAGCGAATACGACTTAAGCTCTCAGAACAGCTCATATCCGCCTGTAGATTCTCTCCCGACATTACCCGTAGCTCTCGTATGGTTTCACTGGGTGCCAAAGTGTTTTTAACAATGATTTAAACAGGTTGTAAAAGAACGAGGGTAATTGCGGGAAAATTCATCAGTTTATTCAAGTAATTTTATCCGGTCCATCAGATCATTACGGGATAACCAACACAGGGTCGTATCAGAGTCTACATTTAGAAACTCTTTGGGGATCTACCTAAGGATAATAATGCCAAGATCATTATACAGATGGAAGCGCGGATCAAAACTCCGAGACATGGGTAGTTGACGCGAGATGCAGGGAGATGGAGAAAGGATAAATCCTGCGGCTCATTCAGTTTTTCTCCCTGATAAAATGGAACTTACACTGATTGAACTCACTAAAATTACAGCGGGTACTTATTTCCACGTTCGTGTTATGCACCATGTGAGAAGGCAGCGTGAATCGTCCATAACACTCGAAGACTTTGTGATATCCCTCCATCCCTCACGTCAGCTCAATCGCCAAAACAAATATCTTATTCGACAATAAATTCATTCTGCATCATCATTCAATCTCTACACCGATGATTTGCACAAATCACTCGAATGGAATTCAAGTCTTGGAAAGTCAAATACGTCACAGCGTCTTGATTTCCATGACCTCACCATCAATATCGCAACTCCACCATGGCTCCATTTTACCGCCAGCAGCGTCAATTAGACCTCTCTAAAAAGTGCTTTAAACACCCGAAAGATTATTAATTGCTTTTTGAGTCAAGAACTAAGCTAAAAATCCGATTTCCGATGAGAATCATCCCGTCTAGCACGATCGCTGTAAATTTCCGTGATCCATCATGTTGTCTATCCGCGCTATCCACAATACTACTGTCTTCTATGACACAATGACCATGACGACACATTTAGATATCCTAATTACTATACAACGTTGATCATCCTCTCTTTTAGATTCTACTCATAGCTAATGTCACTCATCAACACGGCATCATGAAAGACCTCATCCGGGATACAATCTTCAGCCATATCCTCCGCCTCATCACCGGCGCAAAAGTCTTTAGATACCCCGAAGAAGAAGATCCTTCACTATGGAAGAAATACATCCATGCTGAGAAATCAGCAAATATGGCTCGATATGGTCAACCTCAACCAACAGAAGACGAGTCTGTTTCTTCCTCATCCCAAGCGGAGAAGGGAAAAGATGTATACATTGTAGATTGGTATGGACCAGATGATCCAGAAGTAAGTCAAGGTCTCCCATCACATTGCTAAACTCTCTCTAATTGTTAAGAATCCTCGCAATTGGTCCCGTGCGAAACGATTCTTCATAACTTTCGAAATCTGTCTCCTCACGTTCTCAGTATACATCGGCTCAGCCATTTACTCCGCTGGAATCCAAGATGTAATGCAAGTTTTCAACGTCTCACAAGTCGCCGCAACACTCGGCCTCACGCTCTTCGTCGCAGGATACGGTCTCGGTCCAATGGTCTGGTCACCACTTTCAGAAATCCCCCAAATTGGACGTAATCCCGTTTACATCATCACATTGGCTTTATTCGTCGTCTTACAAGTTCCTACTGCTCTTGCGACGAATTTTGGTATGCTTCTTGCGTTTCGATTCATTACGGGGTTTATTGGTTCGCCCTCGCTTGCTACGGGCGGTGCGTCTATTGGCGATATGTATAAACCCTCAAAGCGAACGTATGGAATAGCAGTTTGGGGTGTCGGGGCAATTTGCGGCCCGACGCTTGGTCCGCTTGTTGGAGGTTTCGCGGCCGAAGCGAGAGGTTGGACGTGGACGATTTGGGAACTTATGTGGCTGTCCGGTTTCTCACTTGTCTTGTTCTTCTTCTTCCTCCCCGAGACATCACCATCTAATATTCTTTACCGCCGCAGTCGTCGACTCCGAAAACTTACAGGGAATGATAAGCTTGTCTGTGAAGCTGAGTTGGCGACGCAGGATATGTCGATAAAGGATGTTGCGCTTATGACACTTATCCGACCGTTCCAACTGAGCTTGGGCGAGCCAATTGTCTTTGTGCTGAATATGTACATTGCGCTCATTTATGGGCTTTTGTATATCTGGTTCGAGTCTTTTCCTATTGTCTTTGTGGAGATTTACGGTTTCTCTTTGGGCACTGAGGGCTTGGCGTTCCTGGGCATTTTGATCGCTGTTTTTGTTGTTTTGCCGCCATTCGTTTGGTATCAACATAAGTACATTGAACCCAAGTTCAATGAGAATGGAGAGCTTAAGCCGGAATGGAGATTACCGCCTTCATTTGTGGGAGCATTTGCGATTCCGATTTGCCTTTTCTGGTTCGGATGGACGTCTCGAGCGGATATCCATTGGATCGTTCCGATCATTGGTACAGGCTGGTTCTCGATTGGAGCATTTTTGCTCTTCAATTCCGTTTTGAACTATTTGAGCGATGCGTACCCAGAATATGCAGCTTCCGTACTCGCTGGTAACGATTTTTTCAGAAGTTCTTTCGGAGCTGGTTTCGTAAGTTTCTTGTTCAGGGTCAACGGAGTCATGATTACTAACGTCACCAGCCACTATTCGCGGCAGCCATGTACAAAAACCTCGGAGTCAATTGGGCAAGTTCGACATTGGCATTCATTTCGCTCGCATTTATCCCGATTCCATTCTTACTCTTCCGTTATGGAGAAAGGATCAGACACAAGAGCAAATACGCTCGACATGATCTGTGATTTTGATCGTGGCTGTGTTGGTGGCTGTGCAGGGGATTGAATGCAAATTGGGGGCTGGATTGTCGTTGACGAAGGCTCATTGGAGAGGATAAACAGTAGCGAAATTGACCAAGAATTAAATACAAGCTTAAAAGTTTAAAATAATAGACCGATAGGTGGATAATACTAGAAGTCTAGAACTGTCACCGCACCAACTTCATTCGTATATGCGGCTCAATCCCATGTCTAACTTGGCCACGATGAAGATACCCAAATTGGATCATCAACTAACTACAAGACCAGATGAAATCAGCGCAGATAAACCGGCCAAGAACAACAGACAGCGGAGGACATGGTCCTCTTGGGAAAGTCATCTCAACCAACACTGGATGATCTCTCAGGGGCTGCTTATCCGTTTGGTGGAGAATTACGGGCCGGTACGGTGAATGTAACTCTAAGCGGTGATTGAACCACTCAATATGAAACCATCGCCCGAATAATTCTTTCCAAAAAAAGATACAGCCCAAGCTTATTGCTGAAGAATTGATATAATTGGTCAATTTACCTTCTAGGCATGGAGAAATATCCCTCGTCTTTTTTTCTACATGGCCTTATCGTTATATGACCATGGACCAAGTGGATCGCATCATGCTGTATTTAATAAGAAGTCAAGTTCCCACTTCATTTGAGAGCTCATCGGTCTTGCATCGACACTTTTCTATACGCATCGTCAATCATGAAGTTCCAGACTCTTCTCACCGTGGCTTCGGCCAACATGGTCTTCGCCAATGATCTCCTCGCAAAGACAGCCGACTCTTGGATCCGCAATAACCAAGAGACTCAACGCGCTTACTGGTACGGCCGCGCAGTTGTATACGAGGGTTACGAAGCAGCCATCGAGTTAACCCACAACAAGACCCTCGTTAACTGGTACCGCGAGAGAATGGATGAAGTTGTTGCGCAGAATGGCACTATCATCAACTACGACATGAAGAAGTACTCGCTTGATAATTACCGTATCGGCATGAACTGTCTTTACTGGTATAAGCGCACTGGCGAGGAGAAGTACAAAAAGGCAGCGGATTTTATTCGTGATAGAATCAATCAGCATCCTAGAACTCCTACCGGTGGATTCTGGCATCGTGAGCCTACTTATCCTGATCAGATGTGGCTGGATGGTATTTTCATGGCTGATTCTTTCTACGCTACTTGGACCTCTGAGTTCGATGCCAAGAACACTACTGCTTGGGATGATATTGTTCTTCAGTGGGATAAGATCCAAGAAGTCACCATCGATAAGGAGACTGGTCTTCCTGTTCACGGTTACGATGAGAGCAAGACTGCTGTGTGGGCTGACCCCAAGACCGGCGCAGCTCCTCTAATCTGGTCCCGAGCCGTCGGGTGGTACTTCTGGTCCCTGATCGAAGTCCTCGACGTTTTCCCCAAGTCTCACCCTGGATACAAGCGTCTTCGAACATACTACAAGGATCTCGCCTCCGCTCTCCTCGCTTCTCAAGGTCACGAGAGTCATCTTTGGGAACTCATCATGAATAAGAAGTATGAGGGTGTAAAGGGCAACTACATTGAGAGCTCTGCATCTGCTATGTTCACTTATGGCTGGTTGGCTGGTCTTCGACGAGGTCTTCTCGAGGAGGAGATTTACACCAAGCCAGCTAAGCAAGCGTACAAGCGTCTTATCAAGGACTTTGTCACTAAGAACAAGAATGGAACTATCACTTGGGAGGGAACTGTCGAGGTTGGGTCTCTGGGTAGCAATGCTACTTTCGAGGTAAGTTCACCGTTTTAACTGCAGGATGATTGATGCTAACTATCTGTAGTACTATACTGGTATTCCTACTGTTCCCAACGATACCCGTGGAGTTGGCCCTTTCATGATGGCTGTTTATGAGTGGGAGATTCGCAACAAGTATTGAGCGAGTGTTGATGAATAATGATTTGATAGACATATCATTAGACTATAGATGCTAGATGACCGGCTTTTGCCGATTTCAGTGTAAATATTTATTCAGTGCTGTCTTGATGGCACTTGTATCTACAAAATACCTGAATACCCATTTGTCCAGGTGTCCCTTGTTCAATCTTTTGTGTTGCCGCTATCTTGTACAGTAAGTTAGTGTTAATTAGTGCATAGCCAGACCGTGAAGCTTGACGGATTGGTATACGCTTGTTTATTTCCGGGGTATCGGCTAATAACACGATTGGCTGATTAAGTTTTCGCATTCATGCTTCCAATGTCATTCCATTCGAAACATTGTAGATTCTCGGATGCCAACAATAATGAGTCTTGTTTCAGGCGCCCTGCGATGAATGGCATTCTAATGCCTGACTCGTAGCTGATGTGATTGGCTCACTGAGGTATCAACACAAGTGCCAACATAGACAACTGGCCTCACCGACGCCAAAGAAGATATTTTATGAAGAATTTAACTCCCTCACAAGTGATGCATCATAAATCTCCAAATACTCTTTTGATGTTTCACATTCCAGAAGTCACAAAATTACGTCATGACCCGCTTACATCCTGACGTCACGTCACTCCCTGTCATCATTCAGCCTCATAATTTTTAACTATATTTACATCTCTCGCAACAACTCAACTGCATCAATTATCGTCAACATGGCAGAAGTGGCAGCAGGTCTCATCGCAGCAGAGCAAGTCGTCTCAACTGGCCTCGAAGTCGGCGCTGCAGCTACCGTCGCGCGTCCAACTCAACCACTCAATGCTGTACTGAGCCAGATTGCATCAACCCCAAAGGAAGATAACTCGTACGCGTCCTATGTTTGAGTGTATGGCAACATACTGACATTCCCAGGGACAGACTCTCACTTGCACGATCTCATCATACTGTTACAGTCATCGGTGACAAAGCTTACATCTTTGGCGGAAAGAAAGATGACGGCGAACTTTGCAACAATGACATCCACGCTGTATCCATCGGAGACAATACAGGAGAAGGGGAATACGCATGCTACCCCGCGGTAGGTGACGAAGGCGAGATCCCCTCACCACGCACCAACCACGCCTCTTGTACCCGTCGCGACACGCTCATCATCTTCGGCGGCCAAAACGCCGAGAACGAAGCAGCAGATGATGAATTCACTCTTTGGGAATGGGAACCCAAAGCTGCGCGATGGACTGCCATAACAGCTGCTGGAAAAGCACCTCAATCTCGATACGGCCATCAAATCTTTTACGACGCGAAGAAAGATAACCTCATTCTTCATGGCGGGTACGAAAGTGGACAGCGAACAACGGGGACGTGGTTGTTTGACTTTACAACGAGGCTTTGGCATGAATTACCTGATGCTCCTGCTGCGCCTTTGACGTCGGCTTTTGTTGAAGGAACTCTGTACTCTCTCAGCGCGGAGTCGGATATTCATGGATCAGTTCATTACATCAAACCTGTTTCGATCCAAGATGAATCCATCGGGATAATGCCAGAGTGGACAACCGTCGATTTCCCCTCCAACCCCATTGTCCCAGGTCCACGACCCCGTGTCGGAAGCGCTCTAATCCCCTTAACAACCGGCCACGGCCGCCGATATCTTCTCTATCTCCTCGGCAGCCGCCAAGACGCAGATGTCACCTCCGACAAAGCCTTTACCGAAGACCATCCATTCTACTCAGACATGTGGACACTTCAACTTCCCTCGGACGGATTCAGTGCGACACGGTTAAAAGATGCCATTCGTGGTGTTGTACCCGGTGTTCAGTCTGGAGAGTTCAGTTGGCATGAGCTTGAGATTGCGCCGGCGGAGATGACGCAGGAGGCTGGAAAGGTACATCCAGGGCCGAGAGGGTTCTTTGGGGCTGATGGATGTTTGAATGGGAGGGGGGTTTTGATGTGGGGAGGTATTAATGCGAAGGGTGAGACTGAGGCTGATGGTTGGCTTTTGAAGATTTCTTAGGTGAAGTTGGGATGGATGGCCATTGTATTTTAAAAAATGAGGTGGCAGTAAGCAACAGAGGAAATAACTGAAAATAGGTGAATATTAGCAATAAGCTTCATGGCAACATCGATTGAACAAATCAAGTTCCTGTCTCCAAGGGAATTGCAATGGTCATGAATGTTCATATCAAGATGGGCCGGTGGATGACTTGAGGATGCCGTCAATGTTCATCTCATCTATCAATGACGTACGAGCCTTAGTCAGCATAAAACTCGGGACATTTTTCTCATCGCGTGACCCGACTTTTCATCTACATCACCTCATTGATTAAAATTCCCAACTCTTTTCAAGCATTTCAGAATGAATCGAGCGCTTATAACATCAAGCGTACGGGTAAATGCCCTCAGAGAAACCTTTCACACCATTGCTCCTCGAGCTTCAACACCCAGAATAGACGTGCCAAAGACTCAACCAAAGACTCCGTCTGAGTCAATAAAGAACGATTCAAGCAAGGATTCATCAACAGTGAAAATGGCTGGTCGGAAAAAGACACTTGCAGAGCTCGATCAAGAACTTAGAGAGAAATTGGAGTCTATGTCAGGTGAAGGGGGCGGTGCAGGAGTTGAATACGAGAATGGGAGGGCGGAGGGATTAAAAAGAGGTGTTAAATCAAATATGTTTCGATTGATCTAGGCTCTATGAACTGAAAAGGTAGGGGTTGGTGAAAGGGAGGTATAAAATAGGAGATAAGGTTGGCTGAGGGAGGTTTGATGCGAGTTCAGGCAAGTCAGCGTTGTCGTATCGAGTTCGGTCCATGTACTACTCTCCATTCATTCATTGATACAGCCCCAATATTATTTTTAGGCATATCGCAGATCTAATAATGGAATTTCTTATCACTAGTAATTCACCGAGTTTAGACCTGACCTGATCTAGAAGTTAACGTTGCACCCTGCATGAACATCCAACGTCCGATAATCACACGGACAAGACGGGTATATCGGCTTCCATATAGTCTAGGCCAGAATTTCTTAACTCCATTGGCCAGTCTCACGATAATTTGACCCGGTGAATCCTTCGGCAAAGGCGCAGACCATCTAGCCTCGTTTTTATCATCTCTTATTGGTTGAATCTCACTATCCCATGTCGCGTCATTTCCAGATGTCGTTAGCGACCAATCAGGATATCTGCTGGGTAACACCAAGTCAGGGGTAGCTTTCATGTCTAGACTTACTTAAATCGGGAATATTCGCACCTAAACGTCCATTTGATGTATTTCACTGGTCTTTCGTTAAAATTCACTATTTCACATTTCCAACATGGCCCGTCTATCTACAGCGTTGGTGCTTCTTGGTCTCTTGGGTAGTTTTGTAACAGCTCAGCAGCAGGATCAAGAGAAGCAGCACAAAGAGGCGACATGCATCGTAAGTTCTATCGAAAGTCTGTAGTGTTGTTTGTGTTGAGATAACTAACGAGTGATTTGTAGAACGACTGTTTCTTTGATTTCTTTACAAACAAGTGTAACTCTGATAACCCTGCTTGTGAATGCACCCTAAACGATATGCGAGAGAAGTACTTCTGCTGCGTTGCCAAGAAATGCGGGACTGAACTCATGCTCGGTAAGTCTCCCTCAAACATCACCTCGTATGAGATCATACTAATATCCCTTTTAGAGTCAGTTCAGAGATCTTCAGATAATTGCGACGCTTACAAGATTCCTTTCAAGTTCAATCCTGAGGCTGCTTGCGGTATTAAGCTGTCTACCTCTTCTGAGGTCATATCTGCTACTACTACTGCGACAAAGGTCAAGACGACTGAGACTGCTACTACTACTGGTGCGGATACTTCCGCTACTGCGGCTACGACTTCGGGAAATGAGAAATCTGCTGCTGGTGAGACCACCTCTGCGCCAGCGACTGCTGTTACGGCGAATAGTGCTTCGAGAGGAATGGTTATGCTAGGTGCTGCAGTTTTGCCTCTTGCGTTCGGAATCTTGGTTTAGTCTTGATCCATACTACGGAGAACATCCTTCTTAGATTCAAATAATATCCAATTTTGAGAGCTAAGTTGATAGCATACTCGACAGCTGGTTGAATCAAATCATTCCAGTGCAATGGATTAACGATTAAGTATATACAAGAACATTATACTCTCAGGCTTGCTACGCGAACAAAGTCCGTAGACAACAGACGGTGAACTCGATCATGGGTTGACAGGCTGAGACTCAAACTGAACAGGCGTCATAGCAAGACCACTAACTCCCATAGCAATCGTAAAGCCACTCGTAGAATCGCCAATAACATAAAACGAAGAATAGACTTCCGCGGCAACACAGACCGTCGTGAACCTGCTCAAGGTACACTCCTTGCCCTGCACCGAACAATCAAGCTTTCCGCCAGATCCATTTCGGCAGTTAAGCGGTGATAAATAATCAGCTGTTGTATCTGGCTTACAGCCTACAATCTGGGCATATGTAGAGCCATTCGGGAAGTAAGCGCAAACCGCCCTGTTGCCGTTGATGAGTTGTCCTTGAGCATTTAGGGTGACGGTGGAAGCAACGTATTGAGATCCTGGGTTGTTGAACCAGAGGATACCGCCTGTGCCGGGAGCTTGGATTTGTAGAGGGCCGCTTGCTCCTGATTCAGCGTTGGGGAAGATGTTGAACGGGGTAGGTTCTGGAGGTGCGGTTGTAGTAGTGGTAGTGGGTTCGGCGGAGGTAGTGACGGATGTGAAAGTTGTGAGCTCAGCGCTGGTAGTAGTGGCTACTGAAGTCAAGATCGTAGAACCAGTGGCTGTTGAGATGGTTGAATCGGCCGCCAAAGTTGAAGAATCAGCTGTCACGGTAGTTGTCTCGACGATAAAAGCGGACGAATCGACAGTCGTTTCCGAGGTCAGTGTTTGATCCGAGCTGATAATGGAAGTTTCCGAAGGAAAAACGGCCAAGCTGGTGACCGACTGGGAGATAGTCACATATGTCGAGTCGGTGCTCGCAACAAGCGTTGACGAATCTACAGAAGAAGCAATTGAAGCTGTTATCTTGGTTTAACTAAAGCTTCTCACATGATAGGCATTGAAGTGCACTTGACTCACACAGAATTGTCTCATGTTTAGGTTTACAAGGACTTGCCACTACAGCGTCTAGGGCAATAAGCCCAAACGCCAAGAACAGGCTGGCGCGAGAAAGCATGGTGGTAATGAGCGACATGAAACGAGTGAAGATGGTTGATTAGAAGAGAGAGAAACCAGGGACGGGTATTGAGAGTATTTATTATGCTTGTGAATACGCTCAATTTCGTCCCGTGGCTAATAATCAATAGTGCCATTTCCACCACCAAACTAGCATCGATAGTACAATGTAGTGGACAGGGATGACATTATTCTAGAACCTATTCGATCCAGAAATGCGGGTTCAGACAAAGCCTAAGCCAATGGTAATGGTTTTTGAAAGAAAGTTTTAGCGAAAAAAAGAAAAGGAAAAAAGGAGATGCTGCAGAGCTGAATGTCTCGAAGGCGAGTTATGAGCAAGCCATGCCTAGTCCTTTGAAAGCGTGTTGCAACATGATCAAAAAGAGAAGAACTCTAGTGAGTCTTATATCCAATCGACGCGGGCCTGATTCGAACAGACGCCTCCGAAGAGAATAGATTTCTAGTCTATCGCATTAGACCACTCTGCCACCGCGCCTAATCTGATGGATGCGGGTCAGCCTCTACCGGTCGGTTCAAGATTCCGATGTCGACTCTGTCTGGTCCAAAGTTGGGTGGATGTTGTTAAAGGGTTGACTTGATGCATGATGGAGGGCAGTTATACAAAAAAATCAGAACATGAGGTAACCGAGGGTATTGCATGGTATGAGAGAAGATGTTTGCTCGGAACAATCTGGTAGTGCGACGGTGAACAGTCATGGTCTGAGAACATGACACTTTGGCAAAAGAAGAGCTTCAGAAGGCTACATGAATTTATGGATACTTTTAAGGCATGGTCTAGTTTATCATAATCAAAGCGGCTTCATCAGGTCTCTTGATTCATTACCATTACGGTGGCTAGCTAATCTACCAACTTAGGTACTCCTCATCATGAGGTATCATTTCTCTGCGTACATGCGCCCTCCATACTAGCTTGTTGAATAGAAAGCCAGTCAAGTTAAAAACTCTTCGTCCATATTATCCATTCTGCGTGTTCTGCAAGGTCGTTACCGCCTTCAGACCCAGAACTATTGCTGCCACCTTAAGTTCATTCGTCGAGCTTTATAGATAGTTTAGCGTCGCCCTCTACTTAGGGCATGCCAGCACCGACAAGGTGATTGAGAATTCGTCCAGAGAAGGTCTCGTAGGGCTGAAAAGCCACTTTAGTGTACTCGATGGTAGGGAAGTCGAATCCTACCATGGGGCGCGTCGGGGTCTCGAGACAAGCGAGAAGTTGGTATGGAACATCCGCCTTGTAAACATAGGCGAAAGTAGTATCGGATGCATTGGTGACCAAAAGGTGGGCCTGGACATATTCAAGTTAGCAATACTAACAAAGCCCAGAGAGGATGTTAACTTACCAGGGAGGACTTGCCGCCACTCTTCTCCCACTGCATCTGAGCCAGGCTCAGAAGCAGCGAGACTAGATAAGGGTCCTCACGCCAGTTCTCTGGCGTGAGCTTTCGTAGTCGAGCATCGAAGAGGCGCTTCACCTCTTCATTGTTCGCGCCCAGTTGACCTTGACGTTGGCGAAGGCCCTTTCGACGTACGCTGTCAACCTCGTACAGGTAATAGCCGATCAAAGGCCAGGGCTGAGGCATGCGAGTTTCTGTCTTAAGCCGGTAGAGCTTCAGGTCGGGGACGTGCACATTGCGGCGGTTATAGCAGAAAGCCGGGACAGTCCTGTTAAATGTTAGCTTGGGCTCAAGAGAGATGTCGAATGTGACTTACAGGACAGACTTCAATGGACTGCGGTCATGGATAAGCTGTCGGAAAACATAGAGTGACTTCAGGCTAGGAGCGTCTCTGGTGGCCAGGCTCTTAGCGTAGCGAGTGATATTGTCGTTGGTCGAGCCAACGGTCACCTTGCTGTCGATGGTGTTGTCGACCACCTTGAAAGAGCAGCCGACAACATCCATCTGATAGGAGGTCCAAGAAATAGGATGCGCAGGGAACCCAGGGTTCTCGACGCTGAGGGTGTGCAGGGACTTGGGGGTTCGGCCGGTCATGATGCAAGATTGAGGGCTAGAAGTCTCAAAGAAGGGAGAATACTCGCTCCTTGGCGATGGTTATGTTGTTAAGACCTTTCAGGATGAGATTGGTAAAAGAAGGTATGATAGCTTGAGAAGGATGAGAAGATTGGGAGAATGTGAAGAATGAGAGAGATGGGATAATAGATGGTGGGTCAAAATGCCCGTTTGTCGCTGTGAGAGCAAACGGCAACTGTCAGTGGACGTGAACTGGCCGAACTAACGCTCCAGTGATGATGGGACCGTCAGTGCTGTGCCGATGACAGTGACAGGTCCTTGGCCGGCAACCAAAGCAAACAAACAACGAAGCCCATTCACATTTGCCTTTACCGAGCTGCGGCATCAGAGTCTGCTTTTTGATGCCTTCTTGTATTCTCTACTCTCCCAATAATTGTAGGTTACGAGAGGAATCAGCAACAGGAGGGGGCATAAGAGGAGCGTCTGGCTATTCCAGATTGTCGATATGGATGTCAATATACCATTTACGTAGTTAAACAAACAGTCTGTAAGTGGTCTGTGAGACCTGGGCTCATGAGGGCAAAACTTTGGTTGAAGTCTACCAACGTGAAAGCTCATGGCTTTGTAGGTGATAGGGTTCCCAAGAGCGCCGTGATTTCGACTGTGTGGATAAATACTTGATAGTCTAGCGTTAAGAACACATTGGAATCTTGACTGGCTTAAAATCTTAATTTTGGACATTTGGGGAGCTTTCTTTGTGGTATGGAGACCGATATGGTTTACACAATTCTGGTACGAGGCTTGTGTTCTCGTAGTTACATTTATGTTTTGTTTGAGAATGGTTGATGAACATATCAGTAGTGCTCCTTCGAACAATGCATCCCCTTCATGAACAAGTATTGGACTTGATAGTACTTATTCAGAGCATCCAAAATACGCTGAAGAATGGTTGCAGGAAGGCGATAACAATAGGGGCTTGGTAAATATGACCTGCAAGCTATGGCCCGTAAACCAACCGTCCTTTAACCACTTTTCTCAATATCATCTTGGCTTAGCTTTTTGTTAGAAATGGACACGACAGCTATGAACGGCGGCCTTCAACTCTTCAGTGGAGGTTGAAGCGGCCGGGCATGTCTAGCAGAATGACGTGGGTATTGCAAATTCGCCAGATTGCTGCGCCAGAAACAACGTACCAAGAAGATCAGAAGTGTATCAGAAGCTAGTACAATACAACATACACTCAACCAGAACCAGAATTCACCAAACGTCTAAGCCTTCCTACCCTGAACATGTTGCTTCACAACAGTCGGTTCAACTTCCCCATCAGTAGACTTATTCTCCTCAATCTTCGCCTCGTCAACCTTTGTCAAATCAACAGCCTTAAGTGAAAACATGACGATCAACATCGGAGCGAGAGAGCATGTCGCGGCAACAGCCAAAAGTCTTTGCGTCTCACGATACGCTTGGTCGATAGCGGCTCGTACAGGAGTTCCCTTTGCGAATTTCTGAGCAACAACAATGGACTTGTAGATCTTGAAGGCGTTGGGTTTCGCTTGCTGTGGGAGGTATGTCGTGAGCTTTCGAGGAAGCATGTTGTTCCATATGGCGCCGCCGACACTGAACATTGTTAGCAACGAGATCTTCTTGAGAAAGGGCAACAAACCTTGTACCAATAGCTGCGCCAAAGTTCATGGCCGCGTAGTAAACACCAGTGACAACAGGTACATCTTCCTTCGCGACAAGGGCTTGAATGGAAACTTGAGCAGCTGTCTGATAAAACGCACGACCAACACCGACGAGAGTCTTTGCAGTGATGAAAGAAGCTTCATTCGCGTGACTGCCATTCATGTTGACGAAGTAGATCATAAGTCCTTGACCCAGAACGCAAAGAGGAACGCCGATGAAGACGAAGATTTGGCTGCGTTTTGTATACTTCATCAGAATTCCAACAAGGACTGAAGCGATCTGAAAGGCTACTCGAAGGGCGTTGCTGACAGTATTAGTAATTATTTGAGATGAGGGAGTTGGGAGACTTACTCGATGCGAGTTGCGTGACCAGGACTAAATCCACCAGCAACCTGAAGATAGCTTGGAAAGAAAAGCGTAAAGCAAGAATAATGGAAAAAGTCCAGCATGGATAAAACACAAGCCGCGACGACAGTACGTTCCTTGATCATACGAAACGGAACGAAAGGAACCTTTGCGAACTTTGTATCCCAGACAAAGAAGACACCGATAATGACAACGCCGATGACAAGCATGGCGATATAACTTCCCTGATCCCATCGATCACTATTCCTCGCTCCAGTAAGCGATAGTGGAATAAGCGTGAGTCCAAGACCAAGAACAAGAATTGTAGCGCCTAAAATATCAAGATCAACCCAAAAAAAGTTTCCCATACGTTTACTCAACGATTGTGTCTTATCAGCTGCATCCCAAGCGCCCTTACGTCTATACCCTGCTTTCCTCGCCCGTCGTTGAAGGATATACAAAGTAACGATAAGAGGAGCTGCACAGAACGGTAGAATGAGAGCCCACATTCCATAACCCCACCTCCAGGTCGAGTGTTTGAGAACACTATCTGCGACAATGGAACCGAGGTAGAGAGTTGGGATTGAGGCGAATGATTCGGGGAGGGATGTCCAGAGACCGCGGTTGATGAGGCTTGTTGTATCGGCGATGAAGACTTGTTGCATGATTACGTATCCGGTGTCGCCGATTGATTCGAAGATTCCTCCAGCCTAGGAACGTCAGCTATGAGAGGTATACTAGGAAGGGCAGGGCGCGAACAATATAGGTTGCGATGTTTTGACAAGCGGCGTACATAACTTGTGAAAGAACGAGAAAAAGGATCGAAAAAGTAAGACCTTCAGCGCGACCGAATACCTAGGCTAATCAGCTGTCTTCTTACTTGCTTCGTGTAGAGAGGGTACTCACGTTGGAGAACTTGGCCATGATGGGATACGTAACAAGACCGATAATGGTGCTAACTACATTGGCCGTCGCAAGAGCTGAATGGCGTTGAAATGCAGATGTAGCGTATGCATCGTAAACCTTTGTTGCGTATTTGAGGAACGAGGTTATGAAGGTTGTTGCGAAAAGACTGTTTGGTCAGTTGGGTCAGATTGAGAGGTGATAACGTAGGGAGGCTACCCTGTGAATGCGACGATTAGCGCCTTTTTAGACCATGACTCCCTTAGGATATCTGTATTCGTTGGGACATGTTTCTCTTCTGTCGTTACAGCATCTTTAGCTGCTGCTTCAACATCTGGATTAAAGTGATTATCTGTCATTTTGTCTAAAACACCCGAACAATATCTTGGACTAATGTTTGATGCGACGTTGGCTGTTTATATCTCTTCATATCCTTGACAGCGGGATCATTCCGCAGCCCAGAATCCCTCGGACCACCATGATCCATCTAATCTAATCTTATCAGATTTTCTTCCATCGCATAATATGATTGGTCTGCCAAGACTGGATGAGCCGACTTGACCGTGATCGACGAGAAAAAACCTCATGTTTAACAAGGGTTGTGAGAGCCGCTTGGGAAACTTGGCTTTATTTGGTATGGCTGGGTGGCGTTGATGGGGAGTTTACATAAAAATTGGCGAATGGGTGCTGAGATCACATGAAGACATGTCAATTTCTCGGTATGAAGAGGATCGATTAGAAAGTCAGGGAATTCTTCATCGCAAACAGTTGCGATTGAAGCCGTTGGAAAAGCTGGTCGCCAGTGGTCTGATGGTTTCAATGGCATGTTTCATCCCTGCAATAAGCATGTTGTCAGAGTCTTAACCTCCTTTGGAAGGCATACTGGCACATTAGTCTTATCAATCTGATCGGCCAACTCAACAGCAATCCTTGTTCGGATATAGAATGACTGGTATGCAGAAATACCCATTAGTTAGCTTGAGGCTTTCACATCATTTTTGTGTTTGCTAGGCGGCAATAATTTAAATCTTATTGGTTTCTCGCACTTCCTTATCGCGTTCAGTTTTTGTAAGAGCGCATTGGGGGTTGAATAAAACCGTATAGGACTGCGCCGATGGCTGTTCGTTGGCATGTCGGAAATGTTCATGTAAATATTCGCGGAGCCGCACCAATTTCGAGTGATTAGACGAGCTACTAAATAGGGAAGCTGAAGTGTTCGCGGTATAAATATTCGGGATACCTCGGGAGGATCGTCAAACTGTAGGTATGCCGCTTCACCTGGTGCAGTTTCTTTTCGGAAAAGACAACCTGGTATACAGCAATTATACTGGGCTTTACAAATCATTTCCTTGCATCATTACCTCAAAGCGTACCCTAAATTTTGAAGTCGAAATAGACTTTTCATGTCCCGATTGTTTCTGACCCGCTTGACCCATTTGCGGTGGCAAATCTTGAGATATCGAACACTGAGAATACACGGATGAGTGGATATGCAACACCATCGTGTTGATCCCGAGCGGATCTAGGCTAACGTTAATTCAGCCAACAACCAGTGCGGATAACACGGAGATGCTGGATATCAAGTTCCTCAATTGAAGTCAATACACTACAAGACATTTTCACCGCCTGCGAGAATGCCGCCGCATGCCACGATACAAAATATTGGAGGTTTAGATGCGACGCATATGCCTTTAACGATTGAGGTAGATCCTCCTGATCTTCATGACAGCTTTACCTTATTTCTAATTTTTCTTTAGCTTAACATCAACCTCTGAAATGCTATTTTGATACAATATATAGTTATCTAAGTTATTAGACATATGATCCTGTTTCCCGAAAATGTCAGTCTTCGGGACGCCAACCCCGCACCCGTCTTCGTCTCCGTCTCCACTATCTCCATCTTCGGTGACCAAGCCGATCTGGATCAGCCTACACTTCATGCGTAAATTCTTATCACCTTTTTGAGTCATCTATAATCCCTCACAGTTTTATGCTATCACGCAAAGCTAGCCTGAACACCACAATGGCTTCTCAACCCATCTACAGATACGCCGCCTACATCCAACCAAACGGGTTATCCCGCATTGGCCACTATAACCTCACCGAAAACACCATCCAACCACTGACCTTCACCTCCGGAACACCTATAACATCTCTCTACGAAGTCATTACCGCAGAACCCTCTCAAATTATCTCAGATGGCGAAATTATCTCTGCTCGAGATGTAAAGCTCCTTCCTACCATCTCTGGCCGCGATATCCTA
Source organism: Fusarium anguioides (assembly GCA_012977745.1). Lineage (NCBI taxonomy): Eukaryota > Fungi > Ascomycota > Sordariomycetes > Hypocreales > Nectriaceae > Fusarium > Fusarium anguioides. The sequence continues at coordinate 59,352 of JAALXK010000218.1, read as the reverse complement.
GCCGTGGGTAAGAACTACATGGAACACGCCAAAGAATTCAACAGCTCTGGTTTCGATAGCTCCGATAAGACAGATCGACCAAGTCATCCTGTCATCTTCACAAAGAGAGCTACTTCAATCATCGCTCATGGGGAAGATATTCTACCTCATTCTGAATTCTCTCAAACTATCGATTATGAGGGTGAGATTGGCGTTATTATTGGCAAAGCGGGCTTTCGAGTTGAGGAAGGCGATGCTTGGGATTATGTTTGGGGATATACTATTATCAACGATATGACTGCCCGTGAACGACAGAGAGACCATAAGCAGTTCTTCATTGGAAAGTCGCCTGATACTTTCTGTCCTATTGTAAGTATATCCCTCTCAGATGACAAGCTATTCCTAACAGTTTAGGGTCCTGTTGCCGTTTCCAAGAATGATCTCCCATCAACTCTCAAGGTAGAAACTCGTGTCAATGGAGAACTCAGACAAAGCGCTACTACAGAAGATCTTATCTTCTCTATCCCAACCTTGATCAAGACCATCTCTGAGGGTCAGACTTTACAACCTGGTGATGTAATTGCTACAGGAACTGTAAGATGCCATTTCATATCTTACATGCTTCAACTGACTGTATTGTAGCCTGCTGGTGTCGGCATTGGTAAAACACCGCCCGTATTTCTTCAACCCGGCGATGACATCGCCATCTCAATCACCGGTCTTGGAACTCTACACAACAAAGTCGCCGCTTCTCAAACCATCAACCCGACAGTTGAGCAAGTTTCATCAAAGTCACCATTCCATATTACAAACTCAGCCAAGACCTTTGGTAACGCCGCTGTTGGACTGACACAAATTAACGGCAAATTACTCAACTACCAAAAGATGGGATCTGGCAGTAACCATATCGTCTTTGTTCACGGTCTAGGCGGTACTATGGATTACTGGACTCCCTTGATCTCCAAGCTTTCGTTATCCAAGAACAACATGCTTCATCTTTTCGATCTGGAGGGTCATGGTCTTAGCCCGACTCATCCATTGAGTAAATTGACCATCGAATCTTTCGCTTCCGATGTTCAGTCAATCTTCGAAGTCGCTGAGATCTCTTCGGCTACTTTAGTGGCGCACTCTATGGGATGTCTTGCAGCACTCAAATTCACAACGGATAACCCTGCTCTGGTGGCAAAACTCATTCTCATTGGGCCTCCGCCATCACCTTTACCAGAGGCTGCATCCAATGGTGCATATGCTCGCGCTGCTCTCATTCGAAGCAATGGCATGCGCGCTGTTGTCGATACAATCGTGGAAGCTGGAACATCCAGCCATACTAAATCATCAAACCCATTGGCAGTTACTGCTCTCAGGCTGAGTCTTCTAGGTCAAGATCCAGAAGGGTACGCCAAGGCAACTTGGGCACTTGCTGGAGCCACAAAGAAACTAGCTGTTGAAGGGATTCAAGCCAAGACGCTTATCATTACGGGCGATGAAGATGAGGTCTCACCACCTTCTCTGTGCGAGAAGTATGTTAGTAGGATCAAGGATTCTCAATGTATAGCGTTGAAGAATGTTGGACATTGGCATGTTTTTGAGGATGTTGATGGTGTCGCTGGAGCAGTTGAGAGTTTTCTGTGAGTGAAGGCTTGACTGAGACCAAGATTCACGAAAAGAACTGTAAACTTTTTAGACGGCTAGGTAGACTATGACTCAATGAAATAGGCAATGGTGCCAATGATACAAATACGTCCTAAAATATCTCGGACTGTTAAAAGGCTTTCGTCTTACAGTGGGTCGTTATAGTGGATTGTCAGAGGATACAGCGATTGGCTAGTGGGGTCGGATGAAAAGCGCGAGAACCCATGATACTCAACGCATCATATCGACCCCAGATTAAAGAAATTCCTCATTTTAAAACTGTCTATTACTCAGCGGGTGTTTGCTGTATAATCTTCCGTGGAAATTAATAATGCGCATCTTTTCGTACATATAGAATGTCCGGCGTGGTGTTGAAGCTGGCCTCGGTGATTTGGGCAATTGTCCGAAGCCTTAATAATCACCGTGCTCCCGGCTTATACCCACCGCCATGCCGAACTGGGATCAAGATCCAAAACTACCATGATGAGGCTGTGACGATCCAACGGGCTATAATCTGATGGGTACTAATCCTTCGGTGTTTCTAGATTCGCTTATAGAAAAATACCGACGCAATGTCGAATGATGGATTCAGCCTTTTGTAACTAAACATAAAAGACAGCTTGGGTCTGCAACAATGGAACATCATCATTCATCAAACAGTTCAACCAACTCTACCAACACCATTTCATCTCTCAAGTCTTATTCAGCAATCATCATGGCCCAATACGCTAAGAACCAGCCTACAGGCTTCAACAACACCATCTCCAGAGTCGCAATCGTTGGCGTAAGTATCCTCCTCTCCATCCTCCAACAACAACTAACATACTCAGGCCGGCGGAACAATTGGATCTCACATCGCCTCCGCCCTCCTCTCAACCGGCCAACACGCCGTAACAGCTCTAACCCGCGCCGGAAGCACCAACACCCTCCCCGTAGGTATTATTACCGCTCACATCGACTACAACGATGAGAACACTCTCATCTCCGCTCTTGGGAACCAGCAATTCCTCATTATTACAATGGCCCCAAATGCACCCAAGGACACACACAGTAAACTTGTCCAGGCAGCTGCGAAAGCAGGTGTTCCTTATGTCATTCCCAACAGCTTCATGGGAGACATTGACCAAGTTGAGCTTGGAAAGGATATCATCCTTGGACCCATTGCCAAAGCTAATAGAGATGAGATTCAAGGGTTGGGTATGAAGTGGATTGCCGTTTGTTGTGGATTTTGGTTCGATTATAGTCTTGCTGGTGGAGAGCAGCGTTTCGGATTTGATTTTGATAAGCGTACCGTCACGCTTTACGATGATGGGAATGCGAAGAACTCAACTTCTACGCTGGCGCAAGTTGGTCGAGCTGTCGCCAAAGTCCTCAGCCTCCCAGAATTTCCTACAGACGAAAACGACAAAACCCTCACTCTTTCAAGCTTCTTCAACAAACCCGTCTATCTACACAGTTTCGTCATCAATCAAAACGAACTCTTCGAAAGCGTTAAGCGCGTCACTGGTACTTCTGACTTAGACTGGACTGTTACATCTGTTTCTACTAAGAAGAGATATGAGGAGGGTATGGCGCAGGTAAGGAAGGGTGATATGAGTGGATTTAGCAAGTTGTTATATGCTAGGGCGTTCTACCCCGGAGATGCAGCGGATTCGTCTATCAAGAGTCAAAATGAATTGCTTGGATTGCCGGAGGAGAGTTTGGATGATGCCGTCAAGGACGGTATTGAGCTAGTTAAGGTTTTGGAGGGTCGTGCAGAGCGAATGGCTCATTAGATTAGACTGTACGGAAAATCTCCCATGCGAAGCATTACGTAAACGCGATGGACCTCAAGGCAGCAGATAAAACTCCTCTCAAATAAGACGTCTTAAGCATTCAAATTCTATGTGGTGATCTTAAGGGTGGCTTTAGGTTGAGATAAGGTTACATGCAATTTCCCAGCATTGCATAAAAAAGAAACTATTTGCATAATAACGTAGTATTCCCCGGGGTATAATCCCTCCCTACCCGATAGTCAAATATCTATCTTCGAGTCACGTACAAGAATACCCTCCATCCACAAAAATTGTCTGTCCTGTAACAGCTGCACTGGCATCACTGGCCAACCAAACTGCGACACCCGCAAAGTCTTTTGGGAGTCCATTCCTCCCAATCATGGTCCTACCAGCATGAGCTTCCGCGATCGCAGGATCGTTAAACGTCACTCGCGTCAAAGGCGTGTCAACTAGACCTGGTGCGATAGCGTTACATAAAACACCATGTCGAGACCATGCCTCTGCTTGTGAGCGCGTCAATCCAAGAAGACCAGCTTTGGAAGCCCCGTATGCACCGCTGTTACCGAACGCTCGGAAGGATTGTTGACTGATGATGTTGATGATACGGCCCCATCCATTCTTAGCCATCTCAGGTCCAAATGCTTGACCAAGGGTAAACGGCGCAGTAAGATTAACCGCAAGAGTTTCATCCCAAGCACCCTGCGAAAGATCATTCATATGCGGTCTATAATTAACCCCCGCCGCATTAACAAGAATGTCCGGTGTTCCAGCATTCGTCTTAATCGCATGAACAGCATCACGAACAGAGGCTTGATCCGATAAGTCAGCAACGATAGCTTCAGCTGTGACGTGAAGATCTGCGAGATGATCAATCGTGTCCTGGAGAGGTTTTGGGCGTCGTGCGACGAGAACGATTCTGCAACCTGCGCGACCGAGAGCTATGGCCATTTCTCGACCTATTCCGGATGAACCTCCGGTTACGACTGCGACTTTTCCGGTGAGGCTGAAGAGGCTTGAGAGGAAGCTTGAAACGGCTTGACTGCTTGGGGCCATGGCGGTGAGATGAATGCGTTAGAGTGTGAGGGAGTGATAGTAGGAGGTATGAGAAATGAGGTTGAAAATGTATATAAGAATGATTAGATCATAAGAGTGCGTGTATTTTGGCAGATGATATTGGATTTATGAGTCTTGTGAGCAGAAATCGGCTGACAGAATTAGTTCACGAGGTGTACCGATAATTGCACGCATGCGGGGTAAATAAATCATGACTCAAAATTATTGACTAAACCAGGATGTGAAGATAAAAACTTGATGGAAATGAATATATCTTAAAACAAAGAGTACTCCCGTATAATTCCCGTAGTTATGCAAATTCCAATTTTATGCAGTGGACTCTATCCTCACCAAAACCAACCACCATGTCTCAGCTCCAACATCAACAACCCCAGGCCCAGTAACATCCAAATGAGCAATATGATCTCCCAACGCACTCATGGGTCCCAACGGTCCAGAAGTTTTATTCCCCTCTGAAGAAGCTTGTAGAACAGCTTTTACAGAAACTCCAACAACTTCTGAAAGTTGATCTGTGTTTACCAAAGTCGCGTGAAGATCTCGCTTGTTAAACCAATCTTTGTTTGCAACCGCCACATATGCAACAGCTCGTTCCGCAGCAGTTTTAGGCTTGCGCGCAGCTGCGGCGATTGTTCGTCCAGGAAGACCGACAACTGTACCGACGGCGCCAAAAACAGCACCTAAAGGAATTGAAATGGCGCCGCCGACAACACCAGCTGCTGCGCCGATAATGTTACCGCGTTTCGTATTAGCAGCGATGTTTTTGCCAACACTCTTGGCGTGGTTTTGTACACCTTTGACATAATTGACTGGTGATTGACCAACGGATTTGGCGACATCTCCAGCGTGATTGATAGCGCGCTCTCCAACCTTTGCGGTCATGAAAGCAGATAATGTGTCGAGGAAAGAAGACCAAGCTTCTTTAGTGATGCCATGGCCGAGAAGAGCGGGGGCGTAAGCTTTAAGGAATGGGGATGTTTGAGTTGGACTTTCTTGGGGGATTGCGATGGGGGGTTCATTGCTTGATGAAGCTTCTGAGTATGAAGGGAGAGGGCCGGAGGGGAAGTTGAATGGGTTTTCAGCAGTTGGGAGTTTTTCGGATTGTGAGGGGGTTTCTTCTGAGTATGCTGGGGTTAGGCCTGATGATGGTGGGTGAGATGGACCGCCTTGTTCTTCGTAGGCGGGGATTGGGCCTGCGGATGATGGGAGAGATCGTGAGGGACCTGCTTCAGAGGGGTTGTTGAAGGGATTGTTGTGAGCGAGGGGGATTTTATCAGTGTTTGATGCGGGTTCAGCTTCGTAAGCTGGAGCTGCATCTTCATATTGAGGAGCCTTGTTGGCCTGGTGCTCTTGTTCTTTGCTGGAAGACATGATGGCAATTGATTTTAATGGCTGAATTGATGATAAGCGCTTAGATAGCGAGAGAATAGGATGATGATGATGAAATGATAAACTTGAATCAACGATGGGAACGTCAGATCTTAAATACTCAACATGCCAGAACGTCATCGGTTAAAGCGGCATTTCAATTCGTGACATTTCAGCCCTAGGATCTGCTGTTCCCCAGATAATGAACCAATAGGATACTCCGCTCACGTTATACTGCGGCTTATTTTGCTCGAATGGATGGACGGATTGGGTTAGTCTGTCAGCCCCGGTTATAAGCGAGAGCGATGTATTGAGGCTGTGTTGAGCTCGAATGGAATAACTACGAAGGGAAATTCCTTTAGAGATGAACTTTCTGGGATCAAGGAAGTGTATTGACCAAAGTATCTAGAACTTAAAGCTCCATCTCCCTCCTCCTACTCTCAAGCTTGCGAAGATATCTCCCCCCCTCCGTAACAAAGGGGGAATCTCCACGCTCCCATCCGTCATTTTCTATTAATTTATCTCCCCAAAGACTCTGTGCATAAGCACAACTCTCAAAGTGTAATCGAAAATCCTCTTCCGAATATGAAACATCGCGAACTCGGCAACCCCACGAAAACCAATGACAGTCCTTTGCTGAGAAGTCATACTGGTTTTGACTTCTCATGCAATGATCATGACATCCCTTACAGCTAACGCCAGACTGCATCTTTCCAGTTTTCAAGTTCATGAAAGGTAGGAGTATGCTGGCTGCTAACCGGTAATGAAGCCATCCCTTGTTCATTTCATATTCACCGTCTTTAATTTCACCCGCTACTTTAGTATAAACAGCGAGTAAGTCGGATGCCAAGACGCCACGTGTACTGTTGCTCATCTTCTGAGGACTTTTCCAATTTTGAAGTCTCAGTGAACGCACACTACTCAGAGCCTTTTTCGTTTCCTCAGGATGGTCGTCGTACAACCACTTCCACTTCTCCTTCCTGCGAAGCTTCGACTCATCTACCACTGCATTGCTTGGTAGGTTTCTCAGACAATCAAAGCATACGCGTGTACAAGTAGGAAGGAACAGAAAAGAACCATAGTCTTCACATGTACGACACTTTGACGTCGTGAGAACATGATCGAAGTCGAGAAGGGAGCAGTATTGGCTGGCTCCGGTTCTAAGCAGTGCGCTGAAACCTTGCATACCATGATTCACGACGCGTTTGTACAGTGGGATGTCAGTTGCTAAGGCGCGAGTAAAGTGACTGACATTGCGAAATTTCAGGAACGATTCGATATCTAGAAGACTAACGATATCTTCTAGAATATCTGTCGGCAGACAAGCGAGGATACCGGGAGCTGACATGGGACTGCTGAAATATTGACCGAGCGTTGAAGGTACTCGGTCAAGGTTGGGAAAGGCGGTTGGGAAGTAGTATTTAGTTCGGCGATATGTTGTTGCATTTCGAACGGCATCCCAGTAGGTCATTTCAGGGGATGTCTCGTTATCGGGGAGAGATGGCCCGTGATGGGGGAGAGACATTTTGCTGGAGATGAGGATGAGATATGATAGAAAGAATCTGGAGTTGAAGAATAAGCATGGTGGTTAAGTGATTCATGATTGATGTACTTACTAAGGAAGTTAATGTTTGGTCGGGTGTTGCGAGAATAGGGTAATCAGGTTTCTTGACTTGTTGGTTAGAACTGACTTGATCAAACGAGAATAAAGGAAGATAGGTGGAGATAAAGGTGAGATGAGATAGAAATGATGAGCATCAAGAATAGTAGTGAACTTGTTGAGATCATGAACGTACTTATTAATGAAGTTACGAGTATAAATGGGAGGCAAGGTAATCAGGTTTATGACATGTTGGTTGAAAGAGACAGGATCAATCGAGAAAAAAGAATGACAAGAATATTGTTATATAGATAATTAGAAAATGAGTGGATAAATACTGCGCGAATATCTATCATCATGAGACACGCATAAGGTTTTCACACTCAATGCTGCGCCAATAAACAAAGAGAGCCATAAAGCAATTAAACCTTCAAAAAATGCAAGTATTTGACAGGATAAAACTCTAAAGGATATTTTGGTCTGGATTTGAATAAATATCAAGGAATCAAGTATAAGAATTGATCGATATTGTCGCCTCTGCAATGATTCACCAACATCACTTCGGCAACAGAGAGAGAATACATATACAGTTTGATTGCTACATACTTGCTACCCCAACGCTTGTCTAATTATACATTTCTGAAATCCTCCAATCCTTGATGAATGCCCTGACAGATAGTACTGTGTTGAATGTATCCGAAAAAACAACGCAAGGTTGAACGTAAACTTCCATTCCTCCAAATAAGGTTCAATGACCATACTAATACAAGTGAGGTTTGCCGCGTAGAAAACAAGGATATTTGCTCAATGTATTGTGTTGCCCTTAAATTAACGTCTAAATCAACTGCTTCTTTGTCGGGTTTTCCGTTTTTCTTTTTTTGCTCTTCGCCTTGCCCTCTTGTAGGTGCATCGCTCATCCATGTATTGGCGTTCACATCATCTCTTCGTCCATGTCGACATCATTGTCCTCGACGTCGGCATCATTATCCTCGTCATTGCCACCATCGTTCTCATTCTCATCATCAGATGGGGGTGGAGGAGGCGTCATCATCATGAGATTGTACACTTCCATCTGTTCTGGCGAGAACAGCGATCCCCCTTCGTTGATGAACTCAGAATCGAACTCATTGTCATCCCAATAGTCCTCGTAGACCTGCTTAGCTCCCTCACACTTCTCGAAGTGTTCTTGGAAGCCAAGTCTGGAATAAACTCTATCGCGCTCTTCACATCCAGCAGGGAGAAGAGGGGCGTTGCTCTCCTCTCTTTCCACCTCGGTCATATTACCAAGGAATGTCTTATAGCACCCGGCGCAGCTTACGCCGTGTTCAATGGTATCGGTAGGGATGTGATAGTGAGGAAATGGGATGCAAGCCGAGGACCGATATTGAAGCCAATCGGCCTTGGGGAATGGACAGGGTAAGAAGGTGCAGGTTGAGTAGATGGCCTCAACTTCTGACACGAGAGCCGACTTCTAATGCGTCCACATGTGCCCAGGTTGCTGCCAACTCTGCACCCCCATCCACTGAGGAGGCTCGACAGCCAGAATGAGTTGAAAGTAGTTGCGAACACTCTTGGGACAGAGTCGAATGAATTCGACCTCTTCCAGAAGGGCCATGGATTCTTGAGTCCGGAAGCAGTTGTGACAACAACGAGTCGCTGTTGGGAGGAAGAGAAAGCCCCCGAACTGATCACAATGATCACAGGTGGCCTTCGTGAGAGCTCGATGGACGGCACCAAGGGTTACCGTCTCGTCAATACCAAGGAACATCAGAGAGACGAGAGCACGCATTCCGTGTTGAGTAACATTCTGGTACTGAGGCAAGGCCGTGATGAATTCGTGGGTGACGCGATTGGCATTACGAAACTGCCGAAGAGTCTTCATATCCATTTGCATGGCAATGTTTGTGAGAACGATACTAGGAAGGGTACTCAAAACCCCCATGCCTGAGTTGGGACCAGGCGCAGTGCAGCTTTGAGTGACTGAGAGGGGAATGTTCTGTTCGTTCGCTTTAAGGAATGGGAAATAATAGTTAAGGCGCCGGTAGGAACATATATCCACGATTGCGTCCCATTCCTCAGGTGACGGGGGATCACCCTCGACGGAAGGGCCATCCAGACGACGTTCAAGATATGTCTGGACGTCTGGCACTATAGACGAAGAAAGCCCAGCATTAGACGATGATGATGGCGTCGCCATGGCGGGACAGTGGGTGTGTCTGTGGGGTATTGATCTCGATATGGCAAGGGAAGTTGGCGCTGCTGGCTTTGAGGTGAGCTGTCGACTTGCCCGTTGATATTGATCCGATGGCTGATCGGGTTGAAGGCGATCGCTGTTGTTGTTATTGTTGGGATATGGATGAATGAAGAAGAGGGGGAGGTTGGGATGGAAGAAGAGTAGATGGAAGAAGAAGAAGAGGATGAATGCAGATGGGGGAGATCGACGGATGAAAGCAGGATGGAAGAAGAAGAGATGAAGATGAAGAAGGGATGAAAGCTCTCGGTTTGGGTAGAGTTGTTAGGTTGAAGAATAAGAAGAAGAGTTAAGCCCAGTCCGGTTTCCTTTGGGGATGAAAAATCAGATACGGGCCAGTGACAGTCGCAGAGGGCAATGGCACTCACAGTTCCCGACGTAGAACAGGTACTTGAACGTAGATGTTCAAAAGCACGTGGTATTGAGTTTGCGGCAAAGCTGTTGATGATCTCCGTCACCTTTGTTGGTATGATATTCGTCGGGCTGTAGAGGGAGGAAGGCAAGGCCCAAGAGATAGAGAGCCTCCAAGTCCCAGGTCGAGGGGGTAATAGTTCGTAATTCTTGGAAGAGGAAGGGGATGATAGCCAAAGAGGCAGATGATGGATGGTGGAGAGGTAGGTAGATGGCTGTCAGGTTGAAGAACAAGAAGGGGAGTTCAATTTGGTCTCCTTTGTTTTGAGGACGAGAAATCTGATGCAGGCCACTGACAGTCGCAGGGAGAATTCTGCTCCCGCTCACAGGCATCATCCGTAAGGGCTTGAGTGAAAACGCTCAACTGGACGTGACTGTATAGCGCGATACTGTTCTGGTGAATTCTACCAAAGTGGGTCAGGGGGGTCTCCCAATACTCCGGAGGAGCTTTCATGGGCAATATTGGATCATAGTTACATTCAGTCATCCTTGATGATTGATGAGACATGGATGAAAGACCGAGCGTCAGACTGACAAGGCGTCCTTATCACCAAGCGTCTCCGACATCCCTGTCTCGAAGTTGACTTGTTGACTGCTCCAGCTTTTGGCCAAATCAAGATTCTCTTACTCTATTGCAGATTCATGAGTAATGATTGATATGATGTGAAACTATTGAAATACTAATCATCAAATGGAACAGAAGAAAACGCAAACTTGAACATCCGATCATTCAACGTACAACGCGTAGAAGAACAGAATCCAGCATCGCTGAACGCCAGCAAGAACCCAAAGACTGACTCAAAGAAACAAGCATCAGCTTAATCGTACATATCATCCGTTCAAAGACTGTTCTCATCCTAACTTCTGAGCCCCTCCAGATCCACTAACCCTCGGAACCAGAACCCTCCCATTCCGATACTCATATTCAAATTCTGTCCTCGTACCTCGATCCTCTTCAAACGACACCCGAATAATCCTCGTAACTACCTTGAGAATATCGGAGTACTCCGGATATTCCTGCTTGACGTCAAGAGTAACAAGTCTCAACTTATCGTTGTTCTTCATTGCGCCGCGTGCGAAGCGAGTTACGATGTTCATATCGCGTTGTTCACATCCCTCTGCAGCCATGTCGATCCAAAGGACATTCTCCGCTTGTGTGAGACTTTCATACTCAGTCAAGGGCTTTGATCCATCGTCCAGAACGATATAGGTAAACCTTGGGGAAATCTCTGGGACCGTAGGAGAGATGGTTGATGCGGTACCGTTGTCTGCGAGAGCGGAGGCGAGTTGATCGGCGAAGCTGAAGAGCTTACCCTGAGGCTCTGCAATGATATTGGCCATTAATTTCTTTGTTGATACAACCGCTGTTGAGATTACGCAATAGCATGATTGGCCGATATGATCAAACGTCTTTGTAGCTGGCTCAAGACCGCTAAAGTTATTGTCCTGAAGGAGCTTGGTCCATTGCTCTGTCGAAGGGTATTGCAGCTGTCCAATATGTCCATCTAAGCCCAATTAGTCTTTCGCATCCCGCTCCAAAAGAGAAATACTTACCTGTCCACATATTCTCATTCATTCCTAAAATAAGACTGTAAGCTGGCGAAACATCCGACAATCCAACCAAAGCAAGAACTCCACCAGGAACAAGAAGCTTTCTCAGATACGCCAACGACTCCTTGAGAGAGTTTGCGCTGTGAAGAACATTGTTGACGACGATAACATCGTATTTGTTGGGAGAGAATCCCTGTGCAAAAGGATGGCGGTTAATGTCAAGAGCCCTGAGCTTCATGAAGTTGTTGGTAATGGAAGCTTTCGTCTGCTCCAAGACTGAAAGGGATGCGTCGGTAATCGTGTAAGATACATTCTTCTGATCCTGAAGTGCCGCAAAGATTGTCTCGGTGTTGTTGGCCGTACTGGCTCCGACTTCAAGAACTCTCAGGACGGGCTTTTTGGTGGCGTAAGATGATAGATACTGTCGAAGATGCGCTCTGGCCTTCTGCATCAGAACCATGTCGTCTTGCATCGTATTCACTCTGTCGTCTTCAAGTAAGAGCGACATGGGATCAACAGTCCCTTGAAGAATGCCTCCCAAGTTGGGACCAATCTTGGCAAGAATTTCGCCCTCAACGCCCATGCGTTCAAGCGAAGACAAGATCTCAATGGTAACGGTCATGGTAACATCGCCCAACACCAATTTACTGGCTTTAGACGAGTTATACTCCTCCATCCATTTGTACAATAGTTTCCGGAAGCCAGCAAGTTTGGAAGGATCAAAATCTGGGTTATCCAGAGGGATATTGTTAAGCGCTGAGCGGATTATGAGAGCTGCGGCGCGGGCTAGAGTGATTTGTTGGTCGGCTGTTGCTTTGCATAGTGGTGTTCTTGGTCGAAGCTCAGAGCCAGTGAAGAAATTGGCATCTGTTTCCCAGTCGACATGAACAACCGAGTCCCAGTCATCGTCATCGTGGACGACGACATGGTCTCTGATGATGGGTTGTACGATAGACATGATAAGAAGTAGTGCGATAAAGCAAGTGATAAGATAAGAATCAAGTTTGATGTAAGGGTATCTAGCAAAGAAACTGAGGAGTACCGAAGCAATATATCCCTCCAAAATTCCAAAGTGGTGAGACTTTGGGGGAGAATGGGTTTCGTATCTCCGGGGAACCCCAAAATTACTCGGAGCCGCAGTTGAGACCCCACGGGGAAAACCCCGCCGAGCTTCCGATACGTGCCCGCATTTGGGGTAGTGGTAGTGGTAGTGGTATGTTTACTGTCAACATCTGATCTGTGACAAAAACATCTCCTGATGATTTCTCTAAAGAGGAAGGTTGATTAAAACCCCGCGTTTCGGTTATTTCAACTTTCAATGAGGGTTCTTGAACATGTAGTAGAGACGCCGTTCAACTGTTGAGAGTAGAGGTATTTTCGGTATGTTCGGAATGATGTTTGCCTCGTTGAACAAGCTCCACTGTTGTTGAGGCTCTGTCTGCATGTGATTACAATAAAACTCCACAATATCTATCTTTCCGCAATGTCAGAGAGTATCGGAGCCGTTGAATGTACCCTCTGACCAATCTCATAACCTGTTCTGACGTAGACATCAAAATCACAAGCCGAAGGAGATAACTCGGCGTAACCCATCACCTCCGGACATCCCGGATTTGATGCGTTACATGCCTCATCAAATGCCTCATCACGGTACTTATATTATGTGCCTCTCCTAATCTCACCACTATGATATCCTTTACTTGGGAGGCATTTGCTTGTGTAACAAAGCAATCAAGCCACTTGGGTTCTGCGCCGCAAGCATGGGTGAGGCGGCTGCCCCACGCGGGATTAACAGAAATGCAGTAAGGGTTTGATCAACGGCTCATCCCGCGGTTTTAAAGGGATTTACATGTGTCAGAAAAATGCCCGGAGCATGGACACGCCAGAAAACTGCCGTTTGCTTAAATTATGTATTCTTTCGCCATAATTGGGTTGACTTGAGATAATAGGGCCAGTCAGACTGGAAAGAAAGTTGACTATAGGCATTAATTCAGGTGTGATGTAACATGGTCAAATCTGACTGAACAGCAAATACCACCGTCCAATCAACCCAAAATCCATCTTGAATTAAGACCTTTAAGGCTCAGGCGCCTCCGAGGGGACAGGAACCCGCTTTCCACGCGTAAAAGACATGCCATCAATATTCGCAGCATATTGAACGCCCCAATTCATGTTGAGCTCAACACAAACATCTGTCGACTGAATACTCGGCCCAAGGTACGAGTGGGTTTGGCTATACTCTCTAAACCCGTTTCCCTGCATGGCAAATATGTTGGAAAACAAGCCATCGACGCTTATTGTGACAGAATTGGCTGTGCAAGAAGTGCCATCTTGCATACGGCAAAATTGCTTGACCCAGGATGTTAACTTGTATTCGTAGCCTTGCTCGACTTCGACGCTTTGGCAGACTTTTAAGACAACGTTGTCGGGATCTGTGCCAATGAAGGACCTTTAAGGCCTTAGTATTAAACCGTAGTTAGGGGAGTTTGGATACATACATGCACTTGTTTCCTTCGAAGCAATCATCGTTGTCAACCTGCTGTCGTCCGCCAGGGCCTGAGATTGTCCAGGGGTCAAGGGTATCATCTTCGAAGCCGCGGTTCTCAAGAAGCTCAACTGTCTGGACTGGGGGAGCAGCTGTGGTGGTTGTTGCTTCTAGAGTAGTGCTGGATTCCTCGTTGACGGATGTAGAGGTTTGGAAAGTGGTCGTCGCAACGGAGGTCGCGAACGTAGTTGCTACAGAGCTTCCGAGAACAGATGTGGTTGCGGAGGACTCAAAACTGGACTCAGACTCGGTGACGGTCAGGGTCTCTTGAGAGGTAACACCAGAAGTGGCTGTAGCAAGCTCGGTACTGGTAGCTCCAATGGCTGTTGCAGTGTCGGTTTCGCTAGTCAATGAAGATATCGCGGTAGATCGGGAATGAGGACGGCAAGCCTAGAAGTGACATGAGTTTAGCGGAAACATATGGTTTTTTTTTGGTGTACTCACGCCAGCAGTGCAGAGGCCAGCGCTCAGAATGAGTGAGCTCAAGGTGGTAGAAACGCGCATTGTGAGGAATTATACAAAACGAGCGTCGGGGAATGAATGAAACAACCACAGAATGGTTAAATGAACGATTATTAAGTTCAGAAAAGAAGCTTAAAAATAAAGGGGAGGAACGTGGTAATGTTTATTTATTATTCTTAAGCCAAGCTAAGTCGCGAGCTGAACGGACAAAACGAAACTATTGATGCAAGTAGCCGCTAATTGAACAGATCTGGCTAGGCGGTTCAATAGTGTCGGTTACCCCCGAAATTATGCTTATTAGAGCCGCTGGGTTCGCTATAGATACGAATTACTGCTAATTCGTTAGGTAGGTTTCAGTGGAGATTTACAATGATGCTTACCCTGTAGACTTGAGGCATGTAATTATATCCTCCCTGCTTAAGGAGATAGCATTATGCTTTCTTAAGTATCGTATGTTAGGGTCTTATTTTTATTACGAGTACTAGGTCAAGTTTCAATGGTGAAGACAAAGAATGTGAGTCTTTGACATTGCTAATTTCTTGTTTCATACGCATGGCCATCATGAGTGTAAATTGAAACTCGCATTTGGAACAAGTGTCTTTCGCCAAGTTGATCTCCAAGTGCTCCTTTTACTTTTTCGCTGATGTTAGAAGGACAATTTCCCCAGTATATAGTCATTAAACGTATCGATTCTACAATTCATACGCCCAGTATTCGGCAAATAGTAGCGTTTTGCTTCAATCACCCAAAACCCATCCTCCCTTATGAGAGTGTGTCGGTGCCGTGTTTGTACACTATCATAGAAAGAAGAAACTCTGCTGTCATGCTAAAAAGGAATGACGGAAGAAATAGCCGGAACAACACTCATAATGGCTTCGCTTTGCGTTGCTAATCCTTCCGAGACGAGTGCCTCGATCAAGTGGTCTTGTCGTTGAAGGCCCAGGATGACATCTTCTGCCAAATCTCCCTGCACCAGGGCAATTCTCTCAACGTGCCACTTGAGCCCCTCAGAACGTCTTTGCATTTCGTGTTATCGCCTGGACCGCCAGCTTCTATCAAACTGGAGACGTTGTTGATGGATTGAGATTCTCTATCGTGAATGACAATGAGTGCCGCGTTATCCAAATAGAGGGGTCGCCAGCTTCACAAATCGCAATATTCCTTTTGGACAGGAAGAGGCCTGGGCTAACGGCCAGTAAAAGTCCAGTATAGTTCTGTTAACGGAAGTGCATTGGCCTTGTTACCTTGGGTCTCGTTCATCTCAAACTTGGGAATCCCTACCGCTCGTGTACGCTTGATCATCATCCTCTCCTTCTCTTCCCCTGTGCTTAATCGAGCTAAACGCGTTGCTTTCCAGTCCAGTTCATGCCCCTGGATGCCTCTTTGCACGGTTTCAAGCTTATTCTTTGGAGCAAAGCGATTGCTCTGTATAATCGCACGAATGATAGACATGACCAAGGTGCAACATAGCTGGTAGAGAGAGATCGTGACATGAACGCCAATGAATTGAAGAATCCATCCGAAAAAGGAAAAACCGGTCGCGAGATACACAAGTGCATGTGGCAACGCCTCATTGCTGTTCAACTTCCAAGAGGTGATATAGTCCGTTTTCGGTTCGTCATGAGCGAAGGCCTCAAATTGTTGATCTCCAATGCGCTGTCCACCGGGTTGTAGCCAACATAAGCGATAGGTATCATGGCATGACGGAACCCCATTGCCGGGATTTAAGAGATGAAATTTGCGTTCTTTCGAATTATCGTCGATAAGCCATGCTCAAAGAGCCATCCCACTCACGATCGATACTGTACCCACGGCGGTCAAAGTAAAGAAGACGTTTTTGTGCAGCATCCTTTCGCCTGCGTAGAATTTGGGGTGATACCACGTTGCCCAGGTTGCATAGGCAAAGAAACTGATTTGTAGTAGAACCACAAAGATGACAGCAAGCCAGAGGGTAGTGATTGATGATCTCGCGTTCTTGACTACAATATTCAACACCAAATTCGGGAATGGAGCAAAATTATCAGATGAATGGCTGGTGTTGTCGTGGTAAAAATTGCCAATCTCCTCTTCTGCATCTAGCTGTTTGTGGCTTTTGCTTTGAACAGCTCGTTGAGTCTATCTTGGAAACCGAGTCCAAAGGATTTTGAGCCATGCGACTCCAGCGCCAGCATAGGAACCGACGTCACTCAACGAGGGCCAGGGTTACGATCCGAGTTGCCACCACCTAGAGGGGGTAAAGGGGTAGGGGAGAAGTTATCACAGCTGCGAGGAGGATCACGGCAGGACGAGAGGTTCTCAGCGATGCGTTCCATAGCGGCGACGAAACGGTCCTTATGCTGGGCAGCTTGGGCAGTAGAAGTCTTGACGCTCTGGGTCAGGGCGGAGATCATCTAGGTGTTGCGCTGGCCCTGCTGGTACATAGCTTCGAAGGCGTTGCCCAGGGCAGCTATAGCCTGATGCTGCATGGCAGCACCCGATTGCTGCGAATCTCTTTCCATTGTTCAGTGACCTCGCCTGCATTGGTGCTTTCTCTCCTCCCTTTGATTCCATATCCCGATGATATCTTTGGCGTTGGATCCTTAAAGAAGTCCCTCGCTAGCTCAATTCCACAGGTTGCGGGGACTTCTTTATCCGAGAACGTTGGGCGAGTGCCGTCAGGATCGTAATACGAATAAAACTGTCTCCAATCACGAGGCGCTAGGTAGATAAACTGGAGGAACTTTGGGCGCCCGAAAACACGACAGACGCTGCCGTTCGACCATAATTCGCAGACATCGTGGCGTGTTGAAGAGCAGAGCTCTACCTCGGCTGCTCCATGAGGCTCTCGAACTCGACCGACAATTGATCTTAGGAATAATCCACCACGGACCCGTATACATGAGACAATGGCGGTGAGAATCCCCAGAGGTCCAACTGAAAAGATGATAGTGTCCAAAATAGTGGTAGACTCGCTGAGGAATTGCATCGTTATCTGTCCACCTAACAAAGAGATAAGTGGCGCGAGGTCAGTTGCGAAATTGTTGGCAAAGTTTTCCCAGAAGTAGGTTTCGTTCCTAGCACTGAATAATGCCACTGTAGGCTTAGGGAAGTAAAGAAGAGTTAGAATGGCCCAAAAGGCCAATTTTGAATGAAGCAAGGGGTGAAAGCGCCTACCTCTAAGCTCAAACTCGGTCGCTAAAACAAAGCTCATTTATTTGCTCGATGGAGGAGGGTGATGCCGTTTAATGGGTTGGAGAGGCTCAGACTATGTTTTAGTTCATATAAATTGACAATTGTAATTTTATGACCGAATGAAAAGCCAAATGGCTATGCCTGCAGCCATAGACCAGGGTTGTGAGACTTCTACTGGCCAAGGCTGCATATCGAGGCTGTAGAAAAGACTAGACATAAGGCCTCATAAACTAGAGCCTTTTTGTGTAAAGGGTGCTGGTTGTGTGATATGAACATGGTCTTATTTGGAGCATTCAACCTTCTTATGTGATATGTTGGCTTCTGGATCGCTCTGCCTATTCAACTCATATCAGTAACCCTGCATTGACCGGGGCGCGGCCAGCTTTAGGCTGCTAGTCATACCTCTAATTCGTTGACTTACATGAGCCCAAGCAAAAGAGAAAAAAAGCGATGTAATAAGCATAACATTCAGGCTTCTCAATGGTGCCATGTGTCGCGCATCAGAACAGCCCGTTTGCGCCTCGTTCTTTTGTGCACAGCCCAGCGATTGAACCCACCATTTGCAAAAATATTTAATTCTCTCATCGCTATTCGAAACTTGTTCCACGATTAAACCCACAGCTGTATGCTTAGTATTAGACACCTCAGTTAACTCACATTATGCCAGTCTTCAATCAATATTTTTACGTCCCTTTAGTGGAGAAAGATGCCTTCCGCTATGTCGCTTTAAACCCAGCGCTTGACTCAAAAGCACCACTCACTTGCACCATCGTCCAAACTCGACTTTTGGCTCAACATGGAGGCTACAGCGCCATCTCCTACGTATGGGGGAAACCCGAGTTCCCATACAATCTGGAAGTACGAGGAGATGGCGGCACCTCGTACTTGCGGATTACGGCCAGTGTTGACAAGTTACTGCGATCCTTTCGATCACGGCACAAATCATGTAACTTTTGGATTGATGCTCTTTGCATAGATCAACAGAGCGAACCAGAGAAAGCGCACCAGATTCCGCTCATGGGCAGGATTTATCAAGAAGCAACAAATGTTCGTATTTGGCTGGGACCTGAAGATGGGACAACCCGGAGTATTTTCACTCTTTTCAGAAAGCTCAGTCAGCTCCCTCAAATAAAGCAAGCAGATTTGGGAAGCCCAAAACAGTGGAAAATGGCGGAACGCCTTGTTTCTCTTATAAATGGATGCATAAAAAGTGATACCCCAGGGATACAGCGATTGATGGAATTTTTCGATCGCTCCTGGTTCTCTCGCCGTTGGGTTATCCAGGAAGCATGTCTCGCGACAGATGCTTCCGTTTATTGCGGATCTTGTTCAGTTCCACTTTCGGCCATGATCTCATCAGCACAGCATATTCAAGTTTTCGACATGTCTTGGTACGCCATCAAAATGACTGCCAATCTACGAAAGCCGTCTGTGGATTTTGGAATATTGGAGCTCCTTTGGAACTTTCACGAAGGAGATTGCCAAGAGAAAAAGGACAGAGTTGCAGCTCTATTCGGACTTGTCGACAAAAAGCATCGATTCAACCTTGATTACAGTCTTCACTGGAGCAAGGTATACAAACAGGTTGCCGGCTTTGTGTTGAGTCAGAACAGTCGCACCTTAAACTTCCAGCTCCTTCTTCATCTGTTTGAATTTGGGCCCGTCACACGGCCAGACGACCACTCTTATCCTTCTTGGGTCCCTGACTGGTCTCAACTTCGCCATCGCAGATTGCCTTACTATTCGAGCATCAGGAACCCAGACACATACGAGCCTTATCCCAAGTCGCCAGAAACGGACACCCAGGCAATCTTGACGTTCGATCATGATTGCTTACGGATTTACTGGCATCCCTCTCCTGGTGAAAGGGAAGGGAGGCGAGTCATCTATGTCGCCCATTTTAAGGATACCCTACAAGATGAACATCTCAAAGCTGAACGAGTTCTCAACGTTTTGAGCCAGCTGTTCCCTTCTGCCCCGGTGCCAAATCAACATGTATTGAAGCTTGCTCAGCTGGTAGAGATTATTGCAGAATACGACCATCCAGATTTCAAAGACGGGCTGAAGGATCATACCTTCGATAACTATTTAACAGATATTGGCAAATATATCCAGATGCCATCAGACATTAAGACACTCAGTGCTTTAAAAAAGCTGGATTCACTGCTACAGCACTTTTGCCTCTATGAATTGGAGCCCCTGGCCTCGGAAGCAAATGACACCAGATCATTCGGCTTCGGTGTAGGATTGGTACAAGCTGGTGATATCATGATACCACTTTGGCATTCAGAGAGCTTGTATACTAGAGCTGGAAAGTTTCGAGAGGGGGCTAATCGACTCCAAACAATGCTTGCCGTGAGTCGAAATCATAATCAAGAGTCCCATCCCTGCAAAACCGGGCTTTCAGGCGGTGGAGTTTCATCCCAGAAGGCAAGGATAGTTGGTCCAGGCGTTTGTTTCATATCTGAGAGTACCTTTGGTAATCAGCCTGGCCGATATGTCGAGATTGGGGAGAGTCACCTAGATAAGAATGAACTAGTTTCGATGTGTTTGCACTAAAACAACTAGTATTATTCTAATCACATAAAGACTTTGTACAATCAGAAGATACGTTCTCTAATACCTAAGGCTGTGAAACTCGCAGTTATAAATAAACTGAATAAAGCTTCTTGGAAGTGCATAAAGTGAAGGATTGCGCTACATACGTTTATCCATTTCTGAAAACAAAATATCCCTCATTGATGGAGGCCCGTACATAAGACTGGCCCTTATTTAGCCCTACTTTTCTGATGCCTAGCAACCTGAGTCCCAGAGCTTCTTGCTTTCTCGAGTGTATATCTCAACATATGGTGTTGTACTCGACAGAACAAGCCTACCGCCAGGATTTTCAGCCGTCATAGGCTTCCACGAAATCCGTCCTTTATTTGTGATAGTATACAAGATGCCCTTGTCATCAAACCGCAGATACCCGCCTACGTCCTTCATATAACAAGTTTGGCCCTTCCAAAGAAATATATTCTTTTTATTAAGAACAGCAAGGTTGCCGTCAACTCGGTATATAAACCTAACGCCGTTTGAGAACGTTAAAAATGGCTCATTGTCGCGGTGTGAGACCTCGAGGCCACCACACTCGAAGGTGCATGAGTAGCCTAGTTAGAAGTTTTAAGCTTCCACGACGTCAAACTCAGAATATGGGTTTACTTACGCTGTGACTTTGCGCCGAGATTGAAGGCGATATCGCTTTTGGGATCCATCAAGCGCGGGACTTCCTTGATGACTTCTACCTCTTTGATTACATCAACCTTTACCTTCTTGATGATCTTTCGAGTGATGTTGGTAAGCTGAGGTTGATCGGTGAGGAGACATCCTTCAGTACCAAGGCAAACCGCAGCCCGAATGTCGTCGCTTTTATAGAATCTGTAAAACAATACACCAACAACATCATTAAAAGGCCGATAAATATCTCCTATAAGGTCCCGAGTGAAGGATATACATGGCCATCCTTCTTGGTTGCCGTAGTTGGCACTGTCCCTAAGCTTTTCGACAGTCTCTGCGTTATTGATGAGCTTGCCATCGTAAACAGCACTCAAGATTGCCCAGCCATGATCGCGAGCGCCGAAAAAACGGACTTCAGGGTGCTCAGACTCAGGGGTAATGTTGACTACTTCTGTGGAGCTGGGATCGTGGTCAAAGGTACAAATTCGCATTGGACCCTCTGTATATTCGTAGATAAATGAGAGGGTGTTTTCGTCTCGCGGCGCAAAGTCTCCGTAGGAATCTTCGTCCTCGATTGTTTTGATGTTGTTGACGTTGAAAGTCAACCTTTGTCGCTTGACCCATTGTTGGAGTGTCGAGGTCACGTTGTGGATTCCGCAGACAGCAATAAGTATCCTGAGTTCATTGTCATTGCCTTGACTGAGTTGGGAAACGCCGGTGCCTGAGACCGGTGCAATCACAGTTCCAGCTTTCACAGGTAGTAGATCGGCCCAAATCTCAGGTGCAATGAGTGACGCAAGGCGTGCCTTGAGATCAAAAGATGGGCCAGGCTTGTTAATCATGGCAAGAGACTCTCTGATAGATATAGTAGACTGAGAATCATAGGTTTTAGGGGTAAGGATCTCTGGGAAGTCTCCGGTAGAATCCCGAGACGACCACTCAGTTACATTGTCGTCTGTGTCTGACGCATTCGTGTCCAAGATAGTATCTCTCTTTGAGTCTCGGTCAATGGTCCCTTCAACTATGTTGCGTATGAGTTCGTCATTAGAAGTAATGTTGAAGGCATCCACTTCAAAAAAGAGGCTTGGGTCTTTAGCCAGTTGATTCACCTGGTGCATACACTATTAGTCAGTAGGCATGTAGACGCAACAGTATACTAACAATTCTGATAATTTTATTCATCTCATTCCGAAGCGCTGTACGGACAGCAAGAAGAGTATCAAGCTGGGGTGGAATAGCCTTAGGCTTGTCAATCTGACCTAGATAAGAGTTAGTAAATTAGATACTCATGGGTTGATGTCACCAAACACTGACTGTATTGATCACGATGTGAGATCATGTCTTGAACCTTTATAACAAGCCGCTTATAATCCATGAAGTTATCAAAGAGCTCCTTAGTGAGTGGAAAAATGTCATCGTATTTGAGAGGCTGCCCATGCCCAATTGCCCACTCATTGAAGCTGCGGTTTGCGTCGTACTTGGTTAGAATAGCCCTGCAAAGTAGTTAATATCTGTCCGTGCCCTTCAATCTCAGCTCTTCTCACCAGATACCCTGGTAGTTTTTGGCAGCGACCGATGGAAACTCAGCTGCGGCTTCGTATACAGAATCGAGGTCCCAATTGCCTTCGCGGCCATTGGGTTGGCCACAACCAATGCAGTGGATAGAGATCGAAATTTCATTGTCTTGAAGACACGAAAGACGGTCAAAGCGTGATGAGAGGCTCTTAAATGATCCACCAGACTCAGACTTGGCCTTGAATATCTGCTTGACGCTACGAAAATCAGCTTCGATCACCAGTTCGACCTTTCGCTTACCATCGAATCATGCTTTCCTTCTTCCTTGGGTCAGGGGAACGAAAGGAGATGACGGCCGTGAAGAGTCCACCTTCAATGAAGCCTGGTATAGTTAGTTCACATCGTCTATCCAGCATTCGTACGGCGCATACCTGACACGTAGCAATCTCCGAAGGCTTCGTTGAACTCGGGCGACCCAGGTGCGGCAGATTCCATCATCTTGAAGTTCACTGAGCTATTCAAAGTGGTTGTTCGCTGGATGACCTGGACAGAGATCAGAAGACTTAGATCTGCGTCTCCAATCTGGGTCTCGTTAATAACTCCAGATTGACCGCAGATTTGAATGCTGCCCTTCTTCATAGCTGCAGCATGCGAAACATGCATCATGTCCGTAACGTCAGACAGCTTCTCGATGAATTTGGACGAGTATGTAACTTTCTGTGATTGGGTCATGAACTGGTTTTCACCCTTCGCGTCAACAGCATTGTCAATACACATCGTCTGGGTGTATGAATTGAACCCCATGCCCAGACGCATGGAATCGTTGTAGGGAGCAAGTAGAAGCGACATGGCGACAGATGGCGTTTTTTGGTGGGTTAAAAATTTGGATGTTCAAGATTACGATGGAAGTTGAAGGAAGAGGGAATGGCCATTGAATTGAGTCGGTTTGAGATGGGTATAAAGGACAGCCTGGGCCCATCAGTAGGCCGGCGGTGGGCCTCCTTGAGATCCTGGTGCTGGCCTACCTCAAGGCCATTCATTCGATGAGCAATTGGTAGGCCTCCCCTAGGCCGCTGCAGGTCTTGTTTCAAGACTGTCCATTGGTTTGTTGGTAGTTTTATCTTTCACTGCGCCTCAATATATACACTTTACATCCAATTGTTACCAGGCATATTCTACTTGGGTCGGCCTTGAGCGTCTGTTCTCGCTGCTCCTATTCGGTCAATCGAACTTTGGGCGGTAGTGAAGAGGAGAACCAGCGGCTACCAGTGGCTCATTCCCTCATTATCACCGCTGAACTATCAATCAATGACCAAGGCTAGTTGGTATACCTTAATAACGCGTTGGGTTATCTCCAAAGGGACATACCAGTTAGATCCCAGGTAAATAAAGAATTCAGTCGATTACTTAGAGCACAGTATTAAACGGTCTGTGCCGCTTTAGGATAGCCCAGCCACAAGCCGCAATGACTTCATGACACCAATGGCCGGGTAATTGATATTGCTGATCCATCGATTTCCTTACCAACCCATCGACGAGATCACGATGGGTGATGTCATGACCCAAAAGCTGACAACCTCTATAAAATATGTAGCAGCTGTCAGATGCAATCGTCAATATCACTACATTACAACCCATCAATCATCCGTATCTCTCCAGCAATAATTACACATCTGATACCTTGTACCCAGTCACATATCATTCGCCAATATGTCTGACAAGCCTACCACCAACCTTACGGGCACCGTGCCCAAGGCCATGGATGAGCAAGGCGCTGTCGGCAAGCACTTTACAGGTAGAATCCTTGCTCTAGCACTCGAATCGTAATACTGACTTCTGATTTAGAGGAGGGAGCTATTGGAGGTACTGCCCAAAAGGTCGGCGGTCCTTTTGATAAGGATGGAATGATTGGAAAGCAATTCACTACCGAGGGAAGCATTGGCGGAACTGTCCAAGATAAGATGGGCGGAGAGAAGAAGGCTTAATTTAACCCTAATTAAATCGGTATCTAAATCTACTGTTAGGCACAGGAGACTATACTAGGAAGATCTAACCAATATACAATTAGTATTATGAATCTACTATATCGCAATTATTTTATTCCCCTTTTGAATGCCCCAATTGTTGTCCACTCTCAATGTTCCAGGTGTTGTCTCGTCTCCATCATTCTGACGTTGATATTACTGTCGGGACGCGGTATTGGTATCCATGATGCGCAGTAAGGACCAATTCCTCCGGAATTTGCTGCGGGCTCTGTCTCAAACTTGTGCGATGGGAATGCAATGGAAATAGTGACGACTTTCTGATGTTCATGTTTTTGTATAGCTTCCTCTGAATGGTGGATGGTCGAGTTGAAGGACTCTCGATTGATAATTGCTTTCCCTTGATTCGCCTACCGTACATACTGCACTGCTTAGTATCTAGCCCCAGGTCTTATGTCTTTCTATGATATAGATCTTGTAGATCCGCCATGGACTGTTCAATTCCAGATCTCTTCGCTCAAAGATAGGCAGTATGCTCTTCTCCCTAGCCTCAACATCCCTCCGAGTATCTCGCGTCTCCCATTATTGTATCATCCAACTATCCTTCAAAGCATACCAATCAACCATGACATTTTCCAAATCCCAACAGTTCTTTCATACCTCCGGTGCAACAGACCCTGTTTGGATTCATCAGGATCCCGTCTCAAACAGACCTTCCTTTGGCAAGCTCACTCAAGATATCGAAACTGACGTTTGCGTAATCGGCGCTGGCATTGGTGGTATATCTACCGCGTATGAACTCGTCGCCCGCGGTCGTGAAGTCGTCCTTCTTGAAGCACGTCAAGTCTTGTCGGGAGAGACAGGTCGAACTAGTGGCCATTTGACTAATGATCTTGATGATGGCTATACTGAGATTGCGAAGAAGCATGGTGAGAACAATGCGCGACTCGCTGCCGAAAGCCATGCATGGGGACGAGACCATGTCGAAGAAGTAGCGCACAAGCTCGGTATTGAGTGCGAGTATCGCAAACTCCCAGCATATGAAGTCTCTCAGTATTCTACCAAGGATGCAAAGGAGCATGAGGACGAGATGAATGATCTCCGCAAGGAAGAGGCAGTTCAGAGAAAGTTTGGAATGAATTCTGCCTTTGATGTATGCCAAATCCTTTCCCTCCAGCTGCTCTCTAACCATATGTCCAGGAATCACTAACTGTTCGTGGCTGGGACGGAGCCATCGACCAAAGAGGCGGTCTCATCATCAAAGGCCAAGCAGCATTCCATCCAACAAAGTATCTCAACGGTATTCTCAAATGGCTCAAATCGCAGCCAAACTTTCGCTGCTTCGACGAAACACGCGTCATGTCAGTTGAAGAAAAAGGCATTGAGATCCTTGGCATCGGCAACAAGTCTGTTGAAGTCAAAACAACAGACGACAACACGGTCAGGTGCAACAACGCCGTTGAAGCAACATGCGTTCCCCTCCAGAAGCTCAGCGTAATCGCTCAAATGGAGTTCATGCGTTCGTATTGTATCGCTGCGAGAGTTCCAAAGGGTGTTATTGAGGATTGTTTGCTGTATGATCAAGCGGAAGAGTATAAGTATATCCGTCTAACTGCATGCGATGAGAAGGACGATTATCTCATCGTTGGAGGATGCGATCACAAGGTCGGTCAGAAGGATACGACTACCGAGTTTAAAGAGCTTGAGGATTGGACGCGTGAGCGCTTTTCACAGGTTGGGTCTGTTGACTATCGCTGGAGCGGACAGATCTTTGAGCCTGTGGATTTCATGCAGTTTATTGGTAAGAACCAGGGTAATGATCATATTTACATCATCACTGGCGACTCGGGCGATGGATTAACGCATGGAGTTTTGGCTGGGCGATTGATCGCGGACGAGATTGATGGTATCAAAAACCCATGGGCAGATATTTACTCACCCAAACGCGTCGCCTCAATCATCAAATCCCTACCCAGAATGATCGCCCACGACGTTCAAATTAACGCACAGTACAAGCGCTTCCTTCAGTCCGACATTACTGACATTGAAGATCTCGGTCGTGGCATGGGCGGTGTATTGAATAAGGTAATATCCATCAACGCTTATTTCGCACACGCTAACCTGTACCAGGCTGGATCAAAACCTATCGCAGTATACAAAGATGAACAAGGAAACGTGAAGCAGTATAGTGCTTTGTGTCCACATATGAAAGGAGTTGTATGCTGGAATACAACTGAAAAGAGTTTTGACTGTCCTGTTCATGGAAGTCGGTTTTCTAGGGAGGGTATTTGTGTAATGGGTCCCGCAAAGATGAACCTACCACCAATTGATGAAGCTGGAAAGGAAGACCAACAGACAGTCGCTGGTAGCTAAATACTTCCCCAATCGGCTAAATAATTAACATCATTTTCACTCAATAATCTTATCCGGGTATAAATAAACGTGCCGTTCTGATACGTCCTCAATACTGGCTGTAGGTTAGGTTATGCGCGTACATGGCCAGCCTAAAGGCTAAAGCGCCAAAAGACACGCGTCTCACACCAATGAAATCACCACTTTTACGATAAGCCCAATCCTTTGTGTTTCGTACTCGCAGCCAAAAATTCCTAAACCTCACGTCAGACCAAAACCCGAAGGTGCCGAGCAGAGTAGGTGACAAAAAGAAATAGACATATTTAGGCAATAAAGTGGTGTTATCCTTTTTTGTACCTCACGCGGGGTAAAAACAGCTGATGACGCCAACATTCGTCGCGGATTAGTTCCCTATTGGTTCGTTTGTCAAACGTCATCAGTGTTGTTGGCTGATGAGTTTTGATATAAAGTCCTGGCATCATTGAACCGTTTTTGTCAACCTGCATTTTAAGATCCAGGAGTGGCTGGTTCTTGAATTATACTTCCTTTTTTTCCAAGTGTATTCATTACTGTGATAAACACTATGAGATCTGTCCTAGCTCTCACTTTGGCCACGGCCACTTCGGCTTTCGTCATTCCTGACTTCAACACCTTCAAAGATGATCTGAAGCAATCCCTCGAAGATATCCCCGTTCGTATCCAGAGTACTCTCGATGAAGCTACTGAACAAATCGCTACTGAGTTCTCAGCCGCAATTCACAACAGACTTCAGGATGAAGAGGCTTTTATGCCCATTGATGTCGTTGACAACGAAGACGAAGTAAACATCTTTGGTCGAACAGGTGGTGATTTCACTGATCACACAACCTACGATCTCATCGCAAAGAGCAACTACACCAAAAAATTCTTTGAGCTTGTTCAGAAGCATGAGAAGTTCGCAAAGCTGCTTAAGGACACTGATGCCAAGACGAATTATACCCTCTTTGTTCCTACAGATGAGGCTTTTGAGCATATTCCTGATAATCACAAGGGTAAGAAGCCTAGCGACGAGTTCATTGAGAGTGTTCTCAACTATCACCTTGGTATTGGAGAGTACCCTGCTTCGAGAATTCTCTTCACTCATACTGTTCCTACTGTTGAGAAGGAGAAGATGCTTGGTGATAAGCCTCAGCGCCTTCGAACCAGTGTTGGATTCTCTGGAGTTAGAGTTAACCTGTACAGCAAGGTCATTGCAGTCAACTTTGTAAGTCATCCCATCAGATCAACGATCTCAAGCTCATTGTTTTAGAAAACCAAGAACGGCATCGTCCACGCTGTCAACAGAATCCTCGTCCCTCCCCCCTTCATCGGCAGAGAAATCAGCATGTTCCCCGCCCAATTCTCAACCCTTCTTCTTGCCTTTGACAAGACCGACTTCGTAAAGTACATCCACAACATTCCCATGGTCGGCAGCACCGTCTTTGCCCCCTCCAACGACGCCTGGGCTCGTCTCGGACCTCGCGCAAACGCTTTCCTTTTCAACACCGAGACCGGAAAGAAATATCTCAAGGCCCTTCTCAAGTACCAGATCGTTCCCAACGTAACTCTCTACAGCGATGAGATTTACTACGGTGATGAGAAGATGTCAAAGAAACTCTTCGGCCATGGAGATAACTTCCATATTGAACTTCCTACACTTCTTGAGAAGAGTGTTGGTGTTGATATTCATACTTTCAAGGCTTGGACTAACATTGTTCTGAACGGACATGTTCCTATTGCGTTCAGCGATGCTGTTGGTAAGAATGGTGTTATTCAGGTTCCCAAGTTTATCCCTATTCCTCCTCATAGAAAGGGAGAGCATCCTTCTGAGTTGGATGGTGATATTAGTGTTGAGGAGCTTAAGGAGAGATTGGAGGAATATGTTGAGGAGGAAGATGATGAGTTCCAGGATGGCGAGTTGTAAGAGTCAACTATGGAAATACTCTTCTACATGGCGGTTGAAAACGACCGGAAACTAAATTGTAGGATAGAAAGGAATATGCTAGACAACAAGGGATAGCAACTACGTTTTATTATATGAGCATTGACTTACGCCTCGAAAGTCACGAAACACTCATTATTGTTAGAACAGATACAAGTTACCAAGCTCTTCATCAAGCGCTTTCAAGAGACTTTGTATCTACAGCCACTACCAAAACAGTTTGATCTCCATTTCGCAAGCACTTGCAATAATTAAGATATGTCACACAAAGAGGCATCAAAGTTTGACAGAGGACCATTTTATTTGCATTTAATATCTAGTCAATTTTGTCCAATCGCAGTACTTTTGTAGGCTTGCCTTTTCCCATAGCGAAGAATTCTGAAAGGATTCCGCCCAAATGTCTCTAGTAGTCTGTTGAAAGCTACGAGTCCAGCCAACTATCCTCAAGCTCCAAAGATCATCTTGATCCTTAGGCAGACAGTGAAAGGTCTGTTACTCCAAGATTAGACTATCCCAAACTCCGAAAGTCAAGTACATAGGAAAGGGAGGAAGTTGTGGCATGGTGTTGGCTCAAGTCGAGTTACTTCCGGTGGTGTAGGTGTTTAGTTCTTAGACTTCTTGTTAGAGGCCTTGATCAAGTATTGGCGCATACCAGAGTTCTCAGCCTTGCCAAGAGTATGAATCTGAAGACCGACCTGGTTGGTAAGCTCATGAATCTCAGCCTCATAGCGCTTCCAAGACTTGAACATCACGAAAGTAGTACCATGAGCAACATGAATGTCGAAGTTTGAGCAAAACATGTCGTGCTGAGCAGTAACATCAAAGTAATGCATAGCATTGTTAAGCTTAGACTCAACCTTCCAAGCAGTCTTAGGGTTAGTCTCCAGAACACCAGCATGATCCTGGAGACCCTGAAGATAAGTGGTGAAGAAATCATCGTACTCGTTAGTGTTGTACGCAGCGTGAGTTGCACTGGCTTCAGCACCTGTAGGACCATCTTGACCAACGATGAGAGCATCGGAAGAAGTCAAGTGGCTCTTGAACTCGATACAGCGATCTTTAGCCATACCGTCGGGGGCATTGTAGAAGATACTTCCGAGAGAAAGGAAGAGACGGGCGATGGGACGGGTTTGCTTGAAGTAAACATCACCTTGTTCAAAAGAACCCCAGAGACCGATACACTTGATAGAAGGGAAAGTCTCCTTAGCCTTGGTGATATGCTGAAGGAGAGAGTCGTAGGACAGATCAAGAGCGACGTACACGCACTCCTTACCCTGAGCGATGAACTCGCGAACATAAGGCTCGAACTTCTTGCTATTCGCAGCCCCGAGATCAATGATGTGAGTTCCGGACTTCAAAGGCTTGACGACCTCGCAGGCGGTAGAACAGATGATGGTCATTTCATCGGTAGTCTGGTACGACTTGTCAGCGATAGCATTCCATTTAGACATGCCAGTGGTATAGGCGATTTCCTTGGGGAAGTCGCCTTCGCCCTTGAAGGCCTTGGGGAGTTGGTTGACGACAAAGGTTTGGTTGATGGTTGAACCGCCGATGTCGATGATCTCGTGATCAGTCGGGTAGTCGGTAGAAAGCATGGTAGACATGATGGTGTCTGTTGAGAGTGTTGCTTGAGTGTAAGGTTGGATTTGCTGTTGGTGTGAGTTTTGAAAGTTGATGGTGGATGACTTGAAGTCGAGGCTTTTTGGTTTGGTAAAGGAGGTTGAGGTTGTGAGAGAAGATGAAAAGGAAGAATCCCAAGGTGAAACAAATTTCTTTTATGGGCTAACGTCGAAGTGATGGCATTCGCAGTGACAGTGGCTGTTCTGCTGGACGGTGTCATGTTCGAGTGTTTGTGACTGCTAACGAGCCATTGGAGAGTTTGTTCAGGAGCTGTCACTGTGAGATGAAAGGTTACTGATTAAAGCCCAACAGTATCAGACCAAAGGAAAGATAGGTTAGTAGAATAGTGCCATATTGGTTGGGGCCTCAAGCTAGAGCCTTTTGCTCACTCGGTTGTGCGTTGTTGAGCAGTTACCAGAGTCAAGGGACATCACCATGCTTCCTTTGTCTGGCGGCCAAGTACAAGGAGAACACGAAGCCAATACCTCGCGATCATACAAACAATAATTCTCTTCTATACTTAGACATCTATAACTCGGGATTGACAGAGAGTCAACACGGTTCATCATGCTTATCAACTATCAAGGCGTCAAGGTGACTTCGACTTACCGGTAATTCAGCTCCAAACATTCACCTAGGAGACAGGATACAACGCAATTAAATAGCAATCATTTTCAAACATTAAGTCAACTATCAACCAAGAACCAAACACTGCACGTCCCGCCAAAGATCAATCCATTAAAGCAGATAAACCATCGCAGAAATCGACAAGACAAGTCCAAGAATATTACCTCCAGCTTTGACTCCCGAGTTTTTCTTTCCACTGTCGCTTCCGCTTCCACTACCACTGCCACTACCACTACCGCTTCCTCCACTTCCACCGCTACCACTCCCTCCACTACTATCCTTCTTCTCCCAATCACTCTCATTCCACTGCGCAAAGCTCAACTTCGGCTCCAACCTCGGCACAAGATTGAAATCATTATCCGTCGCCTTCCTACTACTCATAGTACCATTCCAACAATGTCTCTCAAAACACTCCTCACACTGCTTCGGCAAATCGATATCCAACCTCCTCAAAGACCCCTTGATCGCCGCGCAAGCAAGACAAGCAGGCCAATTCTCATCAACACTACCATTACCGTACGTGGCAACTTGGAAAGCGTTTTCATAGGCAATGTCGACTTGGTTGTTGGTGAAGACGCTGAGTTGGTATGAGTAGTTGCTGTAGCCTGTCCAGGGGGCATTGGGGAGGTAGAGAAGAAGAGGGGTATCATCGCTGGCGTTGCAGCCGAAAAATGTTGGTTGGAAGGAGAGGTTTTGGGCAACGAAGGTGTTTACGTCGGGGATTTTGGGGAAGGGGATGTTTCCTTCGGATGCAGCGATTCCGGTGTCTGAGAAGTTAGTCAGAGTTGGTGCATCGGATAGGAAGACGTACTGATGAGGTTTGTTCCGTTTACCCAGTTGTTGGGGGAGTCGGATGATGCTTCGTACACGATGATAAAGTCAAGTTTGCGATCAGGGATGATGAGTGGTCGAAGAGGGTTAGTCTCAAGCGTAAGACTTCCATCAATCTAAACAAGTCAGCAAAGCCCAATAACACCAACAATCAAACGTACCAAAAGAAGTTCGTCAACATTCTTCATATCCTCATTGTAATCCTGGAAAGGATTAGGATAAGTAGCCCACATTGACTGATTGAAAGTCAAGTCAAAGTACATCGCCGTCTCATTAAGAAGCTGAACCAACTCATTATTTCTTTGATCTTTCGGGATAGGAATATCGTTGATCTTCGGATTAACCTTCTGTCTCTTCTCCAATCCTCTCTTAGCAAAGACAGGAATGTTATAGAACAGATCAATGAACCAGGCAGTGAAAGCGTTGGCAGTAGTTCCCTGCATCAGAGAAACTTTGTCAAAACCCTCAACGCATTCACTCTTGTTTTGAGGTTTACCATTAGACATAGAAGTACCAAGGTATTTAGTGTTGATAAACGCTTGAACACGTCCACCAACCCAACTTCCAAACTCGAAAGGTGTAACTTCATATGAAGTGAGGTTGAAGCGATTTGCTTTAGCACCATCTGGGTACATCAATTTTCCGATCTCGGGTGATTTACCAGGGATGACTTCTGCAAAGCAAAGAATCGGCATGGGTGCATCACCAAGACCAAAGGCATTGTCCTTGTTGGCGAAGTCGGACCAATTGCCGTATGATTTACCCTCGGGTAACCACGTTGACCAAAATCGACCAAACGTGTCAGTGACTGAAACGGGAAAGCCAGCTTCGTCTTTGGCGCCAACATCTTCGAAAACGCTAGTGAAGAACTCTGTAAAGTTCTGCTCTCGGCCTTCTGTGTAGTCATTTGTGAATTTGGCAGACTTTTGGACCTCGGAAGCAGTGGTGAAGTTATTCGCGGCCCTAAGATGTCAGCACCCAATCGTCAAGAGAAGGGAATAACTCACAGGAGTGATACAGTAACAGCACCGCCACCAGAAAGACCAGTGATATAACTCATAATCTGAACCATACCACCTGTTCGAGCAGCCTTTCCTACATCAGAGCGCGCATCGAAAGCTTGCCAAACGCCTAGACCTCCAAGACCAGACTGCGTTCCACCGCCAGAGACGGAGAATCCGACAACGGGAACATCGTCAGTCTTGAGCTTCTTCATATAGTTTGAGACGTCAAAGTCTGAGATTTTGGCGAGTTTGAGATAGTCTTCCAGATTGGGAATCATTTGCTTGGCGCGTGTTTCTCTCCATGATGATTCTGCATCTGATAGGCCCTGGGGACGTCAGTATTGGGAGGAGTCCGTAATGAGGATAAAGGTGAGAATGGGGACATACATCTGCTTTACGAATCTTAAGATCGGAGGGACAGGATGTATAGACTGGTGCATATGGATCAGATCCACCCTTCTGAGCGAGAGTGAAGCTCAAGTACGCCGTAGCAAGCAACAGCTGAAAATGCATGGTGAAAAGCTTGCAGCAAGACAAGACTAGAACAATGAAGATCAAAGAACAAAAATTGGAGTTGCCAACGGAGTTTTCAGCGACATTTCATGCCTTAATATCTCACGACCGATGGAAATTCCCATGTGAAGGCATGCCGAAGAACCGAAAGCCTCCCTTGGCTCCAACGCCACGATAATCTCATTCTAGACCATAAACAACAAACCTACTCCTCACATCCACCATTGCTCAAAAACCGCCACGCAATCCGATTTCCTTCGGTTAGCATTCCTCTAGCCAAGACCTCGAAGCTGACGTCGCTAGTCCACGGTAAAGATCTCCACGCCTCTCATTCGGAACTAATCAGACATGTCGATTCAAGCTTTCTCGTTGGCTGGCTTCTGCCATTGAGTTTTGTGGTGAAAGTTTCCATCTAGCCCAGCTGACAGCCTAGAACTAAGATCTAGTTCTGACAGTAAGATATAACTTTTGTCTATTCCTTGTATGGTAATTGATTCTATCAAAGTTCGTATTCTTGTTTTCCCCGCCTTGTTCTATTCTCCAGGAAAGCCCTCATTTCCACCATGTCTATCTCTCATTTTGTTTGACTCAAAACGCCTTACTGTTTCCAGTTCTTACTGAACCTTGCTATTAACACGATGAAGATGCCGGCAAGAATGGAGGCAGATGTTACTTTGGCCAGTCAGTGACATATCAAAGTGCACGTGCATGGGTTGACTTACTAAGTGTGAAACCCCATCCTACACCAATCTTATCAATCATTGGAACAACGCCTCCAACGCTCATTGCACCGAAACTATACTGGATAA
Organism: Fusarium anguioides; assembly: GCA_012977745.1. Classification (NCBI taxonomy): domain Eukaryota; kingdom Fungi; phylum Ascomycota; class Sordariomycetes; order Hypocreales; family Nectriaceae; genus Fusarium; species Fusarium anguioides. Next base: position 25,107 of record JAALXK010000218.1, on the reverse strand, counting down.
CATATTTTCCTGTAATAACCGCAGTTCTATGCGCAGGTCGAACCTCTATACCATCATCAGCCAAACCATACCTTTTGAAGAGAAACGTAAACGTACCAGCAGCATAAGTATTCAACCCACTAAACGAAGCCATAAGTCCAAAACCCTGAATAAACGCACTCACAACAGGTAACGCCATACCACCAAGTCTTTCCTGAACACTCCATCCATAGAGAAGTGTTCCAAGTGGTAAAATGATAAGAACACTAGGTAAACTACTGTTCAATCGATCCTCTGGAATTCTCTGTCCATTTCGCTTTCGCATGTATCTCTTAACAATAACATCAGAGATTTTACCTCCAACGGTACTTCCCGTTAAAAAGCCGGCGCCTGGTGCGAGATAGAAGAGTCCGCTTGATAGAGGGGATGTTAGGTCGAAGCGAGGATTTATGACTCGTCGGACGGAACTTAGAAGACCGTATTGGTTGAAGCCCAAAAGACCGCAGGCAATATTCTACCATTTTTAGCAACGATCTACCATTCATAGGGTATTACTTACAGCAAGAATAACCTTTGGATACACGAATTGACAAAACACATGCATCGGATTAAACGTCTGAAGAATCTCCCTCCCTGTCTTTGGGTGTGTTGCCTCAGCCAACTTTGGATTCTCAATCTCGCTAGCCCTCGGGATAAAAAAGTAAGAAAGCGTCAATCCAAAAAGACACATTCCCGCTTCAACACCATAAACAACTCTCCAACTCGTAAAGGTAGCAATGATACTACCAAGAAGTGGCGCTACCAAATCATTAGCTTCTAAACGGTCTAAGCATGGATCTATACTCACCAATTGAGTTGAACGAAACACAACTCCCTAGAAAAAAGCCAACGGCTGTTCCACGTGAAGTCTACTAAATATTAGTTGGAGTATTAGTTGATGGGGACTGGACTTACAGGATCGAAAATATCAGCGAGTATAGTCTGCCCCGCCACCAAAAAAAACGGCCCCGTATTCCCCCCCAGAATCCACAACGCCGCAAAACCAGGTAAATTCGGCGCCGTAGCACAACCAACAGCACAAAGGCAAAGAACGCCATTCGCAGCAAGATACGCCGTTCGTCTTCCAATAATTGTACTAACCGGTAACCAAATCAGCCCTGATAGAGCTTGCGCTACAAAAACTCCAGCATTGACGGTATTGATTGTAGTGAGAGGTACGTTTAAGTCGGATGCTACTTCGATTGTGGCTGGCATTATTGCAGTGCTCCAGAATGTCATAGGTAGGGGCATCCAGCATACGACGAAGAGGATGATCCATTTTCGCCAGGCGGGGATTTCTGCGGCGGTGTCGTCTATTGAAGAAATTGGTAGGGGTTGAGATTCTGAAGCTGTAGAAGCTAAGGCTTGTTTTGGACTGGTCATGATGAATTACAACAAAATAGGAAATTAATCACGAGGGTAAACACCAAGAAATAAACGAATGTCTAATAACCGCCATACAAATTACAATTATTTACTAAACCAAGTTCTTTTTAAATCACATTTAAAAAATATTATTATTATTACTCATTGAGCGGTGTCGGAAGCACCATGCACATCATCCTCAAGGATCATTCGGTTTTCCGTTATAAACCACCGAAAAACGCCCTATTTCAGCCGAGGTTATTACGAAAATCTCACCATCACCTCCCATAAACAGTAAGCTTCCTCGCTGACTAATCGCGGTGAAAGTGAATTTTCTCGCCGAAGTGTCGGCGTCATGAAACCGTTTTCCATTTCTTTTCTGAATCAGTCACACGACCAACCCGGTTATACAGGAATTATCGGATATCCAATTGGGGCGAAACCGGGTCAATTTATGGATAAGAACCTTGTATACAACGTGCTATACTTATACTTTTGTTTTTGATAAGCGATTATCACGTTATTATAATGACTGATGACTCGGATAAAGATGATCTCGGCTCTTCGACTATTACGCCTTTGAGTTCCGGAAAACGACAACGAAAGACAAAGTCTACAGCGTGAGATTTCCGCTCTTTTATGAGATGGTTTTCAGTTTGAATTGACTGATTTGTTAGTTGTCGGAGATGTCATGCCAGAAAAGTTAAATGCTCTGGTGGACAACCCTGCGAAAACTGTCGTCAAGCAACTAAAGGCGCCGAATGTTCATATCCACGTAAAAACAGACTTGTCAAAGTCAGCCAACAGTACGTCTCCCCCATCTTCACTCCCACCACTTACTAACTGTCAAAGATACATTGATGATCTCGTCGCTGAGAACCAACGTCTTCGCAATCAAGATATTGAGACAAGACCACAAGAGCCTAAACGCCCTGAACCTACAATCCCAGATGTCATCCCCCAACAAGATCCCTCCTCCCTCCAAGGAACTCTCCTCGAAGAAAGACCATGGTTCTTCGACATGAACGTCCTTCACACCCCAGTCCTAATAGGTGAAGCTTCCGACGCAGCATTCGCAACACGCTTCCGTCAAGCTATTTCCGAACCTGGTCACTCTCACATACCCCGAGTAAACTACGCTCCCGATGAACGTCTCCTAACTCTCTCAGATGAAGATTGTGCTTGGCCTATTCCCTCTAGAGCACGTCTCCTTGTCAATGTTGCGTTGAAGTATGTTAGTAGGAATTACTACATCGTTCGCAAGAGTCAGATCTTAGATGGGTTGGAACAGACGATACTGAATCCGCATTCTACGGATTCGTTGTTGAAGAGCAAACTTTGGGTTTTGTTTGCTATTGGGGAGATGTACTCTACGAGAACAGCGGCTAAGGATAGGAATTTTCCTGGTATGGCGTATTTTGCGAGGGCGACGAGGATTTTGAGGATTATTAGTGAAAGACCTCGTATCGACGCCATTGAGATTCGCCTTCTTCTCGTAAGTACACCACTCATTTACAAGATCATGCTAACTGTTTAGTCCTTTTATTCTCTCGCTCTCAATCGTCGATATACAGCCTACGCCCTAGCTGGTTCATCAGTTCGTCTCTCGGTAGTAATGGGTCTCCATCTCAACGTTCCAGAATCGCAACTCCGAGACGCAGGTGCACGAGAGCACAGAAATCGCGTATGGTGGACTGCATACAGCTTCGATCGAATGTGGGCTTCCCGTCTTGGTCATCCAGTTGCTTGCCAAGATGATGATATAGAAGTTGACTTTCCAACTGATATCCCATCAGATGACTTCCCAGATTCATCATATTCCATAGCTTCAATTCGACTGGCGAGATTATCTGCCAAGGTTATCAATTCAATCTACACGAGACGGCCACAGCAAAAGACCCTTTCGCAGAGGGTTCAAGAAGCGTTGAGGGATTTGAGAGCTTTCGTGGAAGAGTTACCAGCTCATCTTCACATTGAACCTACTGATGCACCAGAACCAAGTCCAAAACCTCTCTCACTGCATCTGTACTTCAACCAAGTCGCCATCACAGCTACACGTCCTATTCTTCTTCACGTTCTCCGAACCCACGTAGCAGCATGGGACACACAACCTCGCACGGAACCCCAAATCCCCGTCTCAGCAATGACCCTCTCCGAAGCCTGCGTCCGGTGCGCACGCCACTCCTGCCGCCTCCTAATCGACTGCTGGATCGACGGCTCCTTCGCAACATTCGATTACTTCTACACGCAATATCTCTTCTCATCAGCAACCGTCCTCGCAATCTCAAGCTTAATCGACGGAAAGGAATGCCGCGCGGACAAAGAACAATTCGAATCAGCCGCGCAATTCCTCGCCCAACTAAAGGAAAACGGAAATTTCGCAGCTGAGGAGTTTTGTAGACATGTCGATGCTATGAAGGTTTGTATGAGGGCTGTAGAAGCAAGACGTGGACAATTGGCTGTTCTTGAGGGGATTGATGTTTTCGCGGGTGTTACGGCTGGGATGGCGTTGAGTGAACCGAGTTTACAGGAGTTGTTGAGTCAGCCGGTGCTGGATTTGCAGTTTATTGATGCGAGTATGTATCATGATGGGGGGCAGGGGTTGTATTGGCCTGATATTAGTCCCGAGAGTTGGAGTGCGAGTGGATGGACGCCTGGGGGGTAGCCTAGCTTTGTTGTTATGGAAGATGAGTTGGTGTTTCGGTTTAATCGTTCATTGAGACAACTCACGCCTGTTGGCTCTCTGTTTTTGGCTTTAAAGGCAGCGGATTCGTAGGCAGACTGGATGCTGTGGCTGTTGAAGGGTCCAAGGATGGTTCGTATCGGTCGATGCCAGCGGAGTTCAGCAGACATCTTCGAAGGGAGCGTGTTTCTAGCTCAAATGTCAGCTGAGTTCATCATGATAGTGTCTTGAAATGAAAATGCTATTCATCCCGTACCGTAGTGTTTGTCATGATTGAAGAACTGAGCAAGATTCTGGGGGTATGTTCAGCCAGTCGAACACTGCGGGTTCCGAGATCGGTTGCTTTCTTTGGTTGAGGGAACAGCCATGGAATCAAGACAACGCTTCATAAGCATAAATGAATACACAGGGAAGCGATTTCGGTTAGATTTTAAAAGCCAGGCGTAATAACTTGCAAAGAAAGAAAATAACCCCCTGGGCCTTTGCTAGGAGTAGTCAATGGCCCTGGCTTCAGAACCTTTAGGCTTGGACCGGTTGCCAGTGCCAGTGCCATCAACTGCATCCGCCTCCTGATGCCAATACTTTTCTCTGTCATGCGTTTGCTCACTTTCTTCACTTTTCGTCCATACACCGAAATCATCCTCGACTCCTTTTCCTTGCACCATCTCAACACAGTCTTCATCTCCCAAGATACATTTCATCTTCCTCTCATTCATCTTGATCTCATCTGATCACTCTATCGAGACTATCTACTTCTTTCCGATATCTCTCGACAAGCCTTTTTCTTCAAAACATCAGGACCTTTGCCTCTGAGCGGGAGCGTAAACAACCTTTGACGAGCTTGCACGTTCTCTACTACCGAGGAGACTCGCCATTGAACCCTAGTGGCCTTTGCCTTTTTGGTGAACTTCCATCTCCATCCCGCAACTCCCGGACTCCTTGGCTAACCTCTCCCTGCAGCACCGACTCCCCCAGCGCGGCTCATTCTATCATCTTCACTTGGCTTGCTTAACCAACATTACACGACAAACCCAGCGCCCCTGGACTTTGTCAACTCGACGCCCAACGACAACTCCAAGGACAGCACTTCGTTAGCGAACTCCCAAACACGCCGGAGGAGTCTCTCTAGGTATGAACCCCATCTCAACCTTGGTATTGCGCAAGCTAACCTGATAGCGCTCATCTTCATCACCGCTAGCGAGCCCTACATCCTTTCCGTTCTCACTTGCCTCCGACCACTCAACGAAATCATGTCCGACAAGCGAACTCTCCCCAAATTTCATGAGGGATATTGGACGGGAGAGGATGAAACTACCCTGACGCTGCAAGGCGTAAAGTTTAAAGAACTCCACGACGAAGACCTTATGTCTGACTGGCACGGCCTCGGCCCTGGCGCCAACCCTGCCCATCCATACGGCAGCAAGCGATTCACCAGTCTCACGACCGGCGGTAAGCCGGTCGACGAGAAGACCACCGCCAAGAGAGAGCCCGTCGTCAAGGAAGAGGCAAGTGACGAGTCCTGCGGGATCTCCATCAACGCGCCAACGTTTGCTGTCGGCCAGACTCTGGGACGAACGAAGTCCGAGGCAACGACTTTCGAACCAGAACTCAAGAAATGGGTACCACGACGTCATGGGCGTCGGGACTTTGGTCCCAACGTCTCAGGTATACAATGGTCCGATTCTCAGGGACGGCGCCAGAGGGCGCAACGTCGACAGGTTCGGCAGAATGAGAACCGCCGCCGGGGTCAGCAGCAGCAGACCCAACACCAGAACCAGAACCAGCGCCAGCACCAACACTACCACCACCACCACCATCACCTCCATCAGGACCGCCAAGCCCAAAACGATGACCAGCATAAAGGGATCAACAGCATCCCTCTGGCCCCCCAGCGGGGATTCGGTGGGCCAGAGAGAAGTAATGACATCCCGGTGGCCCCTCATCGAGGCTTCGGAAAGTCTTGAATCGAAACCCCCGAACCAAGGTGGCTGCGGCATCACGGCTGGAGCCATATGCAGACCTGGTCGGCCTCCAAGCATCTGGGACATGGTGACGAGACATGAAGAGTTTGCTCGGGAATAATACTGTCTCCGGTGGTGGGTGTAAGCATGATACCCGTGTGTTGTTGGCAAGATATGATGGGAGGCGAGGCAGAGATGGACAACGTGTGCGTGAGACGTTGAAAACAGTTGGGTCCTGCAGACAGACTACTACGCCCTTTTGGGTTCATATGAACAATGATGTGTATTTTTAAGCGTAAATGAACTTGAATCCAAGGTCTATAGACGATTCGCAATCTCCTCCAAGTACTGCAACTCTTCCTGCATAAGATACAAACCCTTGGGAAGAACCAAAGACCCTCCAGGCCTCATAATAATCTCGGTTCCATCATGTCTCTCATGCCTCTCCGAATCACTCTCATCACTCCTCGCCCCAGCTTGCTCCCCCTTCTCAACGTCCCCCTTGTCCTTAACTTCCCTCTCCCCCTCCGTCTTAACGCCCCTCAAATCCTCAGGCGTCCACCAATAAACAGGATACGCCCTCTGAATATTATTAACCAGCAACGCAACCCCAAACATGATCGTACAATTGAACAAAACCACGGGGATAAAGAACCAGCCTAGGTCGAGGAGGCGGTTATCAACGACTGCGAGAAGACCAGTTGCTCCGGCGGGGGGGTGGATTGTTTTTGTAAGGGCCATTACGGATGTTACTGTCGCGCAGGAAATTGCACCGCCGAGCCATTGGATTGAATGGAAGGAATCTGAGAGAAGGAAAAGTTTTCCGATGCAGACGCCGATTATGGCTGCGATCATTTGACCGCCGAAGAAATTGCGTGGTTGAGCGAGGGGAGATTCGATTGCGTAGAATTCAAGAACAGCACCAGCGCCCTGAACGCCAAACAAACATTAGAATAAATCACGATACTTTGGCAAATGAATGGGGGGAACGTACAAATGATCCAACGATGATAGGAGCACCTCTCTCCACAAAAGAAGGAATGCGCTCAGATGCAAGTTCAATTACACTAAGTGCAATGAAAATACCAATAAATGCCCATATCACTGGGACTATTGTACCAAGACTTTTGGGTTTTTGATGGCGATAACCGAAGATGTAGGCGATTGGGTATGGAATGTGTTTCCATGGTGGTGATGGGATGAAAGGGTTGACGTATCGATCAATATCGAATGTCCATGTTGTTGGATTGAGAGATGGCATTTGCGATGAGTCGGAGGAGATCTAGATCTGGAGAGGAAATCTGGGGTAGAGATTAGATGAGGTTGCGTTGCAGATAAAGAGATGCAGAGAAGATGCAAGATGAAAAAGAGGAAAGAAAGTGAAGTGACGTCAATTAATTAGTAAGAAATAGCGTATTTCAAAACAGCCAAAACGTCAATCAAACTCTCTTGTTCAATTTCACTTAATACCAAAATTGACGATAGCTTCAGTGAAACAGCCACCTAGACGCGACACAGCGCCATGGCTTCTCCTTATACCTGTATCCCCACCGCGGAGATCCATCAAACCAAGCATTACATACACAATGCATTCCCACTCTCTCCCGGCAACTACGGCGGCTTGCTTGTGTAATTTTTCCTGGCTTGTGAGTAAGAATGCAAGACAGTAACTGGCTAATTTACAGGCGATTTCGTAACAGAAATTCAATACGCCAAGGACTGGGACGGTTAATTATGGAACTTTTACTCTGTACCCCACACTTTCTTACTTCGGACGTCGGAGAAACGGATCGCCGGGGTTTGTTCGGAATGGTGGATATTACTGAGAAAACTCGTTATTAATACCAAGATTATCCTTTTTCACACCTCGGGCCGGATGGCTTGTGAATATTGGTTGGAATACGATCGGTATGACCGATGATGATTGATTACCAACTATTATTAAAGACATGTTTGTTGAAACTGGATCCAGCGATGACCCTTTTTGAATCGCCATGAACCGAATTGCGCTGCCTCGATTGATTGATCGTGCCAACATTGTCGCAAAAGACCCCGTCCATTTGAACCGTGCCGAGGACATGTTCGCGCTACTTATTCCTGTCGCTTACCTGCCCGATACCTACCGAACGAATAACCACGCGATTGAAGATCACAAGTTACGAATACTAGGCGAGGCGCGATCAATTCCCATCCAGCCGCCTCTGTCAATAAGCGCTGGATGCAATTACAAGTGTCGGCGCGACACAGCCCTACGCGAAAGGCTCGGCCCGGTGGGTTCAACTACCGCGCACATCATACGATAATCTGTTGATTGCGATCTTGAGCGGTAGATGATTCTCCGCGCCGGGGTAATTGATTGTCTTGGCGACTTGGAGGTGGAGTACCGGCCGCAGTATCGTAGGGCTTCAGAGCCAGCCGAGCTACAGGTAAGGCATGAGACGTGGTGCCCTTCTACTGCCATGCTGGCGAAACATATGGCATTGAGATTGAAGGATCTTGATGTGGTTGCCATGTTTTGTCTCGTATCATTGTGTCAGTCATTTGTTCGTATTCTTGTTCGGTTGGAAACGCCAACTTCCTTATCAACAAACTGGGAGTCTTCAATTCCTAATATCTCAGTGCACATACATGCGCATCTCCAGTAGTTCCTCAGACTCAGCCCGCCTGATGAAGCTCGTTGCACGGTAGCTTCACCCAGATACATGGACTTGACGTCAACAGATACTCAAATCTGGGCGTAAGTAGTTGATGGAATACCCTCCTTGGGGATTGAGCAGCTGAAGACAGATTGTATCATGACCAAAACATATCTCTGAGAATAACCGTTGGGATAACATACTGCATGCAGATTTAGAGCCACTCCAGGTTATTCGATGGTAACATGATGCGTATTGATGAAATATCCCAGAATGACACCACGAGATCGAGACTACGATCCGATCCTGTCCTGATCATGTGCTTCACTTGACTCCCCGTATAACAAGGAACAATATTGGAGTCTTTTTCAATGGAAAAAGAAAGTCGCGTGAGCAGAAAAGGGGTGCCAGATGTTGCCAGTCTCAGGGGTTTCTGTTCAATGGGCGGCGCCCAAGTTTGGGCTATACTGGGGGAGAAGCCATCAAGTCACTGTTCTCGAGTTCATCCGTGTTTAATACACATTCTATGATACTTTACAACCAGAACTGTCATCCTGGCAATTCAAATCCCCGATCCCTTTCCTTTCAAACTGCACCCAAGCTAATATACTTCTGGATTAAGGTGCAGGGTAGTTGGGGCCGCGTTGCTGCGTTAGGGCTGAGTGGTGTCGCAAGAGGACATGGCTTTGAGTACAAAATAATGCGATAAATCGATCAATCAACTGTAGTTCATCTTTATGGGCATTTCATGAACTATTGATAACGCTGTAGAAGCGAAAAGCTCGTGTCGCAGTTCTTTGATGTGAGATACCAGATGGCAGATTTCAGTCGCCCAGGTCGAAACGCGAATGGCCACAAAACTTGGGCGTGTTGAGTTAGCTACCAACATTTCATAAAGCATTTAATTATGTAAGAGAGATTTGATAAGTGTTTGTTAAATTCGGATACTGGTAAATTATCTATCTACTTCGTATTAAGAATTAGATTCTCTATCTGGCGAGACACTAAACGACGCCAACTTTAACTTGGTAGTTAAACTACCGCTACGGTCCTTCTTTTTGTCTTCAGCCCTCCCCTTTCCAGTTCACGTGTTCGATTCCTATCAATAATGTTTTAACTCTGGTCTCTGATATTAAAATTCTACTCAGACTTCTGGAAAGCTATATGATGTGGATTAGCAACAAGATTCACTGTCTGGGGAGACACTGAACGATGTGTTACTATAACCTACTGGTTAGAGTTATCACTGCGGTCTTTTTGTTATCCTCTGCTGTGCGCGTACTCGATTCCTATCCATGTCTTTTTCTCCCGACATCTCAGTTTAAAGTTCAACTTGTACTTCTGGAAAAGGTTCATAATAGACATCAAGAACAAGCTTCACTGTCTGGGCGACAACCGCACGATGCGTTACCCTAACCAAATGGTTGAGCTACCGCTACGGCTTTTTTTTATTGTAAAGTTACTTTACTCCTCGCATGTTCGATTCCTGTTCCCATTCTGATGTATAATACAATCCATTCATTATTATAACCATGATCCAGTTATGTCCCGAAACTCAACCCAACCCAATCAATCCCATACCATGAACTCCACCCCAATTATACCCTCAACTTACTCTTCGCCCTAGACAAAGTCTCAGCACATCGTCTCGCAATATCAGATTTCTTCCCTAATATCCACAAAAGCCTAATACATTCCTCCCCCCTCCCCAAACTCTCCAACATATCATCCCCACCATCAAACAAACACTCATTCGCCTCCCCGAGCCAATAATTCGCCGCTTTCGAAAACGCTCTAATCAGAATAACTGTCCACGGTTCTGTAAGTATCATACACTGGTTTATCGCATGGTGGAATTCTGATAGGTTGGGGACGACGTTGATATCGGCGGTTGGGGGTGTTGTTACGCGCGCGAGATCGGAGAGTTCTTTGGCGCTGCGTTCGCGGAGACGGAGAACCCATTTGCAGTTTATGCGGGTTTGACGAGGTGTTGAGAGGCCGAGATGGTTGGTGTCGATGTGGGAGATTATGTCGGCGAGGAGAAGGACGCCGAGATGCCAGTGGGCGCAGATGCAGATGAACCAAGCTTGGATACGACCTGGAATAGCGTCGTAATCCTGAAGAAGCTCTCTAAAGAACGTGCCACTAATAATATTAGCCAAATTCATATCGACATAGTAAAGGGGAGACTTACTGTGTCATGTTCCAATATCGATAAACCCTCGCAGACCGTTCAATAAACTCCTCAACCTTCTCCCCGGTAGCTCCCTGTCTCAAAATACTCTGCAAATACGCAACATGTCGAAACATCAAAACCTTAACAGGTGCAGATCTCGTAACCGCCTCAGCTGCCTCTTCGTAAGAACAGGGCCAGTGAACTACCTGTCTCGGCTTCTCAAGACTATCTTGAATAAACAAAGGAACATTCCAATCTGTATCCCCACGCGCATCATCATGTTGACTGTTGGCGTCTACAACGACAAGAGGTCTTTCAGCCATAGATGAACTAACCGTGTCGAACATTACACTTAGCCAGTATAATAGACCAATTGTTCCTCGATCTTCAGAGCTCATTGTTGAAAGCATGTTTGCGCGTTTCTTGCTGGCCTTGGAAATACCTTTTCGTTCAGCGTCGTATTTGAATTTGAGAGTATGCATCTTTCTAGCAGCTCGTTCCATAAAGATCGGTGGACCGTCGTTTTCGAGAATACTTGCGATTTCATCCTCTACTTCATCTGCATCGTACCCGTCGTCAAAACATCCAGAGTTTATATCTGGTTCGCCGGACAGAGGCTTTTGTGTAAGGCCAAAGATCATTTCCGCGCAGACAACTCTGTACGACTCAACATCTGAGACTTCTTCTAGTGCTCGCTTCGCTTGATCCCAGATATTCCTTTGAAGATGACGATCGAATTCTTCTTTGAAATCTTCCATACCCTCGTTTAGCGGATTCTCGTTGATGTCTGCAAGTGAAGGATATCGTTCCCTATGACGATGAGAATTCTGAGCCCATTGCGTTGCAAAAGCCATGATTGAGAGGTGTAGTGCTTTGGCAACTGCTGAATCTTCTTGTCGAGTCATGTGAACCAGTTGTGTAGATTGAGCTACTCGATCAAGGTTCAACGTTCGTCGAAGAACTCTATTCGTCCATGAAGAGCCCCATTCTGCGAGATTTCCTGGTTGAGTCAAGTTCTTTTGTCTGCCGAATGGACAAGTAACTTCATTTAACCAACATGAGAGATTATGTTCCAGGACATCGTGGTAAATTTGTAAAAGACTTGTTGAGATGAGTTGGTTGTTTGACTTTGTCATCATTGATTGATCTATTGAGAAAGATGATAAGGAGCTGCTTTGGGTATCACTCCAAGCTGTTGATACACGACGTCGTTTTGTTCTCGTATTCCAGTCTCTTTCGTTTGTGAAGGCTGGACTAATGAGCGATGGTGCTGGTTCTGCGGGACTGACGATTGGAAGGGATAGTGAAGATGCGTCGAATTGAAGTTCTGGCGGAACTGTTGTATCTTTGTAAAACTCCCACGGTTCAGGCTGACATTCCTCCGGCGCAGTGAAATCCTTGAAAGTGATGCCGTAAAAGCTAGAATCCAAAGATTGATTGTTCTCTGGAACAAAGTCAAATGGTAGCGCATCCAGAGATGTATCGAGAAATGGCGGAGGCTCCAAGTTCAGAGCAGGATCAATATCTGCAAATACCGGCACTGGCGGAATTGATTGAGTGAATGAAGGCGCAATCGATTCAGCATCATCAAGAACAACAGAAGTCGAAGCCGTATCAGATGTTTTCTCGGTAGATGTTGATTCTCGTCTTGGAGGGACTATGCATTCAATAGCAGGATCCCCACGTGCCGCAGCAGCCAAAGCAGCCGAAATCTGAATCTGAGTCCATGCCCAGTTCATAGTACATTTTTTATGAGTTTTTGTACAATATGAACAAGGCGATGATTGAACTAGAGCTGCTTCGAGTGTGTCAGTATAGCGTTGCTGACGTGGATAACTGCGGAGAAATAACAATAACAAAATAAAACAAACTTACGCTTCTCTCCTACAATCATTTTCCCATCTCTTATCGGATCCATATTCTTTGGTAAATCCAAAGGTTTCGCATCACATCCTCGTTTAGATTTCCTGCACTGATCGCAGGCATATTGTGTTCTCTTCATTTCCAAGATCCGTGATTGTATGTGATATCCCTCAGGAACTGATGGAAAAAATAGAAACGATAATAGTGGGAAAACAAAAGTGGGCGATCAAGTCGAGTTAAAGCGCTTTGACTTGCTTGACATGGCGCACCCCCACTTCATAAAGTCACAACCTCCGGATCCCCGGATTCCGTCAATCAATTTCCCCGCGTTCTTTTCTCTTTTGCGTTTAGTGGGGGAATGAGTCGAGGGGGGATGAAGATCTGCTGGTGACAAACTGACAATAAGTACTACAGCGGTACAGCCTCACATTGCGGCATGTTTGGGTTTCACTGGAATGTCGATCGAGTCTGTGAGCCGATCTGTGGGAGGGGTATTTATTTACCCTCTATGGCTTGGCTGTCATGGGTAAGGGCAGGGAGTTGACTCTTAAATGACGACTCATTTAATTACGTATTCTGTTCTTAGCTGAATGACTCAGCTAGACTACATCTATATTAAATAGACTTGTAAATCTCACTCTCAACTTCCACCCAGAGCCCCAGAACCTTGGCATCAGCGAATGGCAAGATTTGCGTACAAACAATTCCACCGACACCATGCTCAGGGTCAGCCCACCACCAAAGATTAGCCAATCCAGCCCAATGACCAGTCTTGGTGGATCTTCCAGTGCCGCCACCGTTGGTCAACATAAACGTTAATCCCCAGCCCTGTATATAGTGTTAGTAGATCTGTAACACATCTGTATTCTGCATAAGGGGGGGTTGTACCTGAGGTGGATTGCCGCTGATAGGATACAGCTCGGGAATCTGGTTCGTCTGATCTGGCTTTGCAGCTGGGATGCTTTGACGACTGAAGTTGGGGAACTTTTCGATGCTGTTGCTGAACATGAGATCAACTGTTTCCTTTTTGAGGATTTGAGATCCTGTCTTGGGACATGTTCCGCCGTTGAGAAGCATGGAGATAACCTCTGTTTGAATTAGTATCAATCAACATCAACCAACAAGTATACATACTGCCGTATTCTTGAGGCTGCGCAAACATTCCTGCACCGCCACTGTTGAAAACGGATTCAACTTCAGAGGCATTGTTGGAATCAATTACCAACGGCTTGCGGTGAAGATGATCTCGAACACGAAGTTTGCCATCGTGTTCTCTTTGATGCATGTAAGCAACCTTGGACAACATCTCTTTATCAGGGAACATGTTCATCTTTGTAATGCCCATTGGTTGAAAGACATTCTTCTGGAGATAATCGTTAAGACGGAGACCGCTGACTCTCTCGAGAGCGATACCAGCCCAGTCAATGCCAACCTAGTTCGTCAGTGGAGTCATAAGATAAGATAACAAATACACTTACACCGTATTCCCAACCTTCACCAGGCTGGAAGAGAAGAGGTAGAGAGACGATATCCTCAATCCTGCCAGAGAACTCGTCAATACCACCTGGAAGACTCCAATCCCTAAGCCGTTCATTAAAGAAAGTATATCCAAACCCAGCAGTATGCGTAAGCAACATCCTAAGAGTAATAACATTCTTCTTCTCCTCAAGACTTCCATCAGCTTTCAAAACCTTTAGCTTCTTCAACTCAGGAACTAGATTCTCAAGATGTTCTCCATCATCTAGCTTAAGCTTCCCCTGCTCAACGAGTTGCATAATCGCCACTCCAGCGAGCATCTTGGTGCATGAAGCAATCCAAAAGACATTGTCTAATGTCATTGGTTCGTTTGACCCAAGGCCTCGTGTACCAGAGGAGTGAGCGAATATCTCACCCGCTTTGTCAACGACTACTACAGTGGTACCGGGGATACCACTCTGCTGGTCGGAGCATGCATTATCGATTATGCTGCGGATTTTGTTGGTGGCTTGAGTATCAAGAGGCATTGTTGGTCGGCGGTGAAAGTAAACTTTTGACTTTAGGCAAAATAGAAGGGGGTTGGTTAGGGGTTCAATTGTTACAGGAAGCCATTGTGGAGTTTATCGACTACCCTGACGAAGCTATTTATACTTAGCAGCAATGCATTGCATTGACAGTATTGTACAACTCATGGCTGCCAAGCCCCTTAGTGTATCCAAAACAGTCTACTGATTGAAGCGAGCAAGCCTGGACAAAATAGCTCAACTTCACGTGCATTAGTCTCTGGGTATTCTGTCAATGCTACCCGCTTCCACTAAACTCAAAATCTAACAAGACCATGCTCCTCTTTGTGACGAATTTGTATTCGTGCGGACCCGTATCCGCAGACATGAGGGCTCAGACGAGGGGTAGCTTGCGGACATCCTTGTTAAACTATTGAGGACGCGGCGCCGCGTGCGCTCGGCAGTTGAGGCAATCCGAGACGACGCTATGATAATCTGGGGAATCGTCTGCGGGGAAGTTTCATGTGCTGTAACCTCGTTGTGTCTGTGTGGTTGTATCAGTCACCAAATAGGGGTTGTTAGGTGGCAGCGGATGCGGGAACGCAAGGCGGACAGGAGACCGATAGTTCACATGGAACCATTATGCCGAGTCATGTAGATGAGGGGGATCTAGATTCTCATATGCTTGTATTGTTTTACGTACGATGTTGGAATACCCATGATTCAAGGAGTCCTTGTATATGCATGGGATGAGATTTGAAGTTTAAAAGAGATCTTTCATCCTGTAGATTTTTCGAAACATCAATCACAAATCATTCTCTCTCATCTCAATTGGCCTTTTTGACACTCCACAATCACATACACCATGGGCGAGAATATCCCTATCCACAAAAAGTTCAACACTGAACTCACCGATTATTCAGTGGAGCACCATGGCGACAAGGGTCCCTACGCCGATAATTTGGAGGTAGACGCTCTTGTGGTCGGTGCTGGCTTCGCTGGTATTTTCATGCTCAAGACCCTACGTGATCGCGGCTATAAAACGGTAATCTACGAAGCCGGTAACGATACTGGTGTAAGTCATACCCACTAGCCCACTAATTTTCCGCCTAGGTTGACGTGATTTTTAGGGCACTTGGCGCTGGAACTGTTACCCTGGCGCTGCAGTCGATTCTGAAGTACCAGAGTATGAGTTTAGTTGGCCAGAGGTTTACAAGGACTGGACTTGGTCTACCAATTATCCCGACTACGCTGAACTTCGAGCATACTTTGATCATGTCGATAAGGTCATTGGTGTTAAGAAGGATTGTGCTTTCAACACTGTTGTCACGAGCGCGCACTTTGATACGGCCAGTGGACGATGGAACATCAAGACTGCAGATGGTCGTACCGCCAAGGCTAAGTATCTTGTTCTAGGTACTGGCTTCGTAAGTAACCTAATCACAAAACAACTTTTGGTTGATTGGTACTGACATTACAGGCTGCTCGTCGCTATATCCCCGATTGGCCAGGAATGGACAAGTTCAAGGGCGTTATTCACCACTCATCCTTCTGGCCCGACGAGAAGGTCGAAGTCAAGAACAAGCGCTGCGCCATCATCGGTACAGGCGCTTCAGGCGTTCAAATCACCCAAGCATGGGGTCCCGAAGCAGGCTCCGTAAAGGTCTTCCAACGAACCCCCAACCTCGCCGTTCCCCTCCGTCGCAAGTACCCCTCCGCCCAGGAACAAAACGAAGCCAAGAAATTCTACCCCGAGCTTTACCGATATCGCGAGACGAGCTTCGCAGGCTTCCACTATGATTGGTACGAGAAGAACACTTTCGATGATACACCCGAAGAGCGTGAAGCTCTGTATGAAAGAGTTTGGGCCGATGGAGGTTTCCGATATTGGGTTGCTGTTTACAAGGATAACTTGTTCAATGCTGAAGCGAACAAGGAGTCGTACAACTTCTGGCTGAAGAAGACACGTGCCAGAATTGGTGACCCCAAGAAGAGAGATCTTCTTGCACCAAAGGAGATGCCTCACTACTTCGGTATCAAGCGACCTTGTCTTGAGAGCACTTACTATGAGCAGTTCAACAGAGAAACTGTTGATGTTGTTGATATTCGAAACAATGCTATCAAGGAGTTTACCGAGACTGGTATTACTCTTGAGGATGGTACGCATCATGAGTTTGATGTCATTGCTGTTGCGACAGGCTTCGATGTTGTTACTGGTGTCATGACACAGCTTGGTCTCAAGAGCATTGATGGAGGCGAACTTGAGAAGGAGTGGAAGACTGGGGCACAGGTAAGTTCTCCTCTTGAACATGTGATATCAAATGCTAATTCTCTCAGACTTACCTCGGAATCACAACCCCCAACTACCCCAACATGTTCCACATCTACGGTCCCCACGGCCCAACCTTACTCTCCAACGGTCCTACAACCGTCGCAGTCCAAGGACGCTGGATCGCCGATTGTATCGACAAGATGAAGAACAATAACATCAAGTACATCAACCCGGAGACCAAAGCATCAGAAGAATGGAAGCAGCACATTTTGGACCTGAACAATGCTAGTTTGTTCCCTACTACACGCTCAACATACATGGGTGGATCGATCCCTGGTAAGGTATATGAGCCTGTTTGTTTCGCTGGTGGAATTCCCATGTATGTTCGGGAGATTCGGGCGGCTCTTGATGAGATGAAGGGCTTTGAGGTTGTTAAGAATTAGAAGGATGGAATACGTACTCTAGCTATCTCGAGCTCTTGCTAGAGTATGATGATTTGTATTGATGATTAGTTTAGTTATGAATTTACATGTGCACTACATGTTATCTTCTTTTTGAGACTTTATACCTTGAGCGCGGCTTGGTATCAGGTTGATGTCTGGAGCAGCTTGGAATGCTTCTCCAGCAAATAGACGTCTTCAAGGTTCATCCTAGGCTCATATAACATACTTCCTTCAGTCTGTGCTCTGCATACTGCATGTAATTTATATTGAGTTCAATGACAGGTGCTGGTTTTTGACTATAATAGGGTGCGTGTTCAGCTGGGAGTGTATAAACCTTGTTCCATTTAACCTTCAACGGCCTCATCAACGAGGTTCTAAGTCTGCGCTTAAGATGTATCTAAATCTCACTATACCAGTCTCGTATAAAATGACAGAAGCTACTACAGAGAGCGCAAACGGTAAGGATCATGAAGCGAGTTTAGAGTGTCTCTTCCATCCAATTAAAAGCCTCGGTTCCGTGGTCTAGTTGGTTATGGCATCTCGTTAACACCGAGAAGGTCCCCGGTTCGATCCCGGGCGGAACCACGTTTTTTGTCCTTTCTACGAACTGTTCAGACTAAATGCTGATCATCAAGTTGGGAAGAACTTTTTGACCCAATTGGAAGAATTATGCTGTCCCATAGAGAACACAAATTTATTTTGCAGCACTTGTTTATTTTCGTTAGACGCCGTTGATATCATTATTGCGTATGATTCATGGATGGTGGTTTTCGCTCTTTGACTTTATCGCTAATCTCAGATGGCCATGTTTCTAAACTCTGCTCAAGATGCGGAACCGCAGCACCTGCATAGATACAGGATTCGGTTATCTCACTTCACAGATCTTTTCATTCACCCATGCCTGAATCTCCCTGTCTGAATCACCCATGTAAAACCCATTCTAATTCCTAATCCCAATTGAACATGTTCAGGGTAGACCCATTGACCTTAGCGTGACCAACTCCCGTCTTCCCCAGATTTCCGCCCCATTAAAACGTCATATCACTCTCCCAATTGGTTCACTCCTTTATCCCCGAAGATCCCCAGATTAACTCGGTATCTTTCCCGCGGAACTTGAAGCGGCAAACCGAGGTCCAGAAATACCATATAATTCCCCAAATACCTAACCCATCACTCAGTAAGCACCAGTAAACTTACCCCAGAACTCAATTCATCTTCATCATGGCTTTTCATCCTCCATCTTGGGTCCCTAAACTCCCAGGTACATACCCCTCATTACCCAAACCTGCTGTATTAACTAACAATGGATAGACGTCCCTGATTCAATCAGTGTAGCAGACTTTATAAACACCGAAAAAGCAGGCCGAAAGGACTTTTCTACTTCAAAGAATCCGTATACTTGTGGTGTAACCGGTTATTCAAGAAGTGCTAGTCAAGTCGCTGAAAGAGTTGACTTTCTTGCGCGGGGTTTAGCTAAGAATCTTGGTTTTAATCCAAATGATGGAACACCGTGGGATAGAGTCGTGGCTATTTACGCCCTAAACACAGTGAAATCCCCCCAATATCTTCATTCGAACTTCTGCTGACTTGATTAGATTGATTATATTCCCGTCACACACGCAATTCATCGTGTAGACGGTATAGTAACACCCGCCAGTTCAGCCCATTCTTCATCAGAACTAGAACATCAACTTCGATCATCTGGTGCAAAAGCACTCTTCACATGCGTTCCTCTTCTCGACACAGCTCTAAAAGCTACCTCAGCTGTTGGAATTCCCCAAGAGAATATTTTTCTCCTTCCTTTACCTGAAACACCTTCGGATAATGGCTTCAAAACGATTGAAGATCTTATCTCTGAGGGAAAGAATCTTGAACCGTTGAATCTTCCAGCTTGGACACCTGGACAGGGAAAACGACAAGTTGCGTATTTGTGCTATTCAAGCGGTACATCAGGTCTTCCAGTATGTATTCCACTGTATTTTGAGACTTTTCTAATGAGTGTAGAAAGCTGTTATGATCTCTCATTACAACGTCATCGCATGCACCCTAATGATCAATACCTTCGAGACTATAACCCGTCAACAAGATAAAATCGACACACAAGTAGCTCTTGGTCTTCTTCCTTTCAGTCACATCTATGGCCTAGTTACAATCGCCCATCTAGCCCAATACCGCGGTGACGAAGTCATCGTACTTCAACGATTCCAGCTCGATCAACTTCTCAGCGCGATCCAAAGCTTTCGAATTGAGCAACTTTTTGTTGTACCACCGATTATAGTACAGATTTTGAGTAATACTGAGAAATGTCGGAAGTTTGATCTTAGTTCTGTACGACTTGTTTTTTCGGGTGCTGCGCCGTTGGGAGGCGAGACGATTCAGAAGGTTTTGGAGTTATATCCGAAATGGAGAATCAGTCAAGGCTATGGTACGTGATGACCCTCCAAGGGATTGAAAGTATACTAATGAATATCTTATGTAGGATTGACGGAGGCGTCGCCATCCGTATTTCACACCAGCGAAGCAGATGCTCTTCTCGGCTCATCAGGGTCTTTACTCCCTGGTGCAAAAGTCAAGATTATTGACCAGCACGGCAATGAAGTCACCGAACATGAAAAACCAGGCGAACTATACGTTCAAGCGCCGAATGTTGTTCTTGGATATTTACACAACGAGAAAGCCAACGCAGAGACATTTGTGTGGCGTGAAGATGGGCGTTGGTTGAGGACGGGTGATGAAGTACTCGCCCGAAAATCAGCAGCAGGATATGAGCATTTCTTCGTGGTAGATCGAATCAAAGAGCTCATAAAAGTCAAGGTGCGTCTCTTACCCTTTTCTATCCCTCATTTCACCGTAACTAACAACATCAGGGCCATCAAGTCGCACCCGCAGAGTTAGAAGCTCATCTCCTCGATCATCCCTACGTATCAGACGCAGCAGTAATTGGCATCGTCGACGAACGCGCAGGAGAAGTACCTCTGGCGTTTATTGTAAAGAGTAAAGAAGCAAAGGGTTCAGACGATGAAGTTATCAGAGCTGTGAGTAAGCATGTTGAGGAACATAAGGCGAGGCATAAGTGGTTGAAGGGAGGGGTTCGATTGCTGGATGTTATTCCCAAGTCGCCTAGTGGGAAGATTCTGAGGAGGGTTTTGAAGGAGAGGGTTAAGGGGGAGAAACCTGTCGCGAAGCTGTAGTTTCGCGTCAATTAAATTGATGGTTGTCTAGAGATCTTTGGGCATTGAAGAGATGGACTGTTGAATGCGTCAATTGACGTGGTCTGATGGTGATGTCAGCCATATTTACAGCATCAATCTCCACTGAGCAACCATGTACGTCAAGACACGGAACTCCGTCTTATGTAGAATAATACCTTATCTAGCCTGGATCTAAAACCTGAGTAATACGCCAATACCTCCATCTCACAGAATTAAGTGCTTAGAATACCATCCTAAGCTCCTACAAAACCCAATCAACCAATTGGTCAATCCCCCTCTCGCCTCAGCACTTAGGTACCTAGCTCTATCCCAGGTACAATCTCATCTCCCCTTAAATCTGACCAAAATCCCACCTTCCTCTCTCTTTATTCCTCACTCGCGAAAATGTCTTCTCAATGGAATTCTTTATTATCAAGTCTAATCGTAGACTTGCGCACTGGAAACTTCACTTCTTCTAGTGTTCTGGGTACAGCCGTTTTAGCGCTCGCACTCGCTGTGTCACTGCTAAATCGCCTGCTGACTCCCCGCATTGACTCACGTGAACCACCTGTGGTGAAACCGAGAATTCCGTGGATTGGACATATTCTTGGTTTAATTCGTCACCAAGCTGATTATGTTAGAATCGTTCAGTACGCCCTCTCCTCTTCTATTCTCTCCTCTCCTCTCCTCTCCTCAATATGATCCAATTGCTAATCTACTTACCTCACACAGCGATCGAAACCCAAAGCATCAAATCGTGACCCTGCCCATGCTGAATGGCAAAGTCTACGCTGCATTCGACCCAAATATTCTACAAACCCTCCTCCGCAATAAAACCGCGTCCTTCGAACCCTTTGCCATCGACTATGCAAAAAAGACGTTTGATTTAAAACAAGAAACTTTTGCAAAAATTAAAGTCCCTGGTGTTTATGATGATTTCACGGATGCCATCCATGCGAGCTTTCAGACTGCGAGTCTGTACCAGATGAATGTCCATTTTCTGGGTAACATTTCTGCTACGCTTGATCCGATAAGCAGCGCGACTTTACGCGTTAATCCGATTAATCGTGGGAAAGAAAAGGTTATTGGTGAAGTGTTACATGTTGAGAACTTGTTCCTTTGGATTCGTGATGTTATGAGCCTTGCGACGACAAAGGCTCTGTATGGCGATACAGATCCCTTTGCTGCAAATCCAGCTCTAATTGAAGACATGTGGTATATCTCCCTCCCTCTTTTAACCTCTATCGCTAACAGTTTAGGCTCTTCGAGGAATCAGTCCCATACTTTCTCCTCTCCCTCTTTCCATCGATCACAATGCCCAAAGCCTACCAAGCACGCAATAAACTCCAAGAAATCGTGTGTAACTGGTACGCAAACGACCACGACATCAACGATCCGACTGTTTCAACCCTCGTACGCAATCGCGCCGGCGCGCTTCGAAAACATTTTCTCACGGGGAACGAAATCGGTAAATTCGAAGTTATTCTTCCCGTTGTAGCGACTCTCAACGCTGTTCCTACGTTTTACTGGCTTTTGCTATACATTCTTGATCGACCGGATCTTCTTGCGCGTATACGAACCGAAGTCCAGAACGCAGCGATAGTCACAAATACTGGGGGTAAGAGGGCCGTTACGTTCAAGATTGCGGATTTTGATACGACTGTTCCTTTGCTTGTTAGTTGTTATCGCGAGACTATGCGTCTCGCGAACCACACTGTTAGCATGCGACGCATGCTAGAAGATACGACTTTTACGACCCCCGAAGGAACATCATATCTTCTTAAAAAAGGAATAGACCTGCAACTCCCCGCCGGCGTTGCGCACTACGAGCAATCTGTCTGGGGCAGCGACGCCAAAGCCTTCGACCCGGAGCGGTTCTTAGCTTCAGCAAAGGGTAGTGCACAAGATGAGCGAAAGCGTAAAGCTGCGTACATACCCTTCGGCGGCGGCCGACATCTCTGTCCTGGTAGGAACTTTGCATTCGCAGAGATCATTGGGTTTGCTAGTGCGTTGTTGCTGGGCTTTGATGTTCAGGCTGTTGGAAAGGGATTTGGCGATGTTAAGATGCTTGGGCCGCAACTTGCGAGTGGGACTGTTAGGCCTGAAGGGTATGGAGATGGACTTGGAGGGAAGATTAAGAGGAGAGAGGGATGGGAGGACGTTGAGTGGAAGTTTGAGTGTTGATTGCATTCGGATATGTTTACACAGACGGTGGTGCATGAGAACGGGTCAAGTAGATGAGGGAGTTGGGTTGGGGAATTAAATGCGATGGTATTATCGTATCCGTTTACATATGCTAAAATGCTCCTTTCATCGACTCATGTTCGTTATGCTGAAACAGATAAACCCCAAGTATTGCAGACATTTGGAAATCCTCGTGTTTCTTTTTGTTGTTTTCTCGAAATGCAAATACCCTCACCTCAACCCTCCGTGTATACCATTCTGTATCGCCGTATCCCATTCATTGCTGGAACCAATTTCACGTCTCAATCCTCACTGCATCTCATTCGCATCACTGTTCGAAGTATTTCCATTCGTCTCCTTCTTCGTCTCCTGCGTCTGAGCCACAGGTTCAACCTCATACAACAACGCAGGTTGATACAGAACACGACCCTGGGGAGAGTGAACCCAGATATCCTGTGGCCATGATCGCTGTTGAGATAGGATATTTATTGTACGGCGGTGATCATAGCCGAATTCTGATTCGGGTTCAGCGGGGATGGAGAATGTTTCTACGCGGCAACGGGTGTGATCTGCGCAGGGTTCTGATCGTGGTGTTGGTGGTGGAGCAGATGCTTCCGAGCTTTGCTTTTGTTCCTTTTCGCCGTTTTCTCGAACGTTTTGGCACATTTTTCTTGTCTTTCGCAGTGTTATTGAGGCAGAAGCCTTTATTGAGATCGTAGTATGTGAAGAAAGTCAAGACTCGATTCATCCGGGGAGCCTCGCTTATGATATAACCCAACCGGAATATGAATTCCGGATTCTATCATTTTTGTTTCGCCATCAGAAGCAACTTCAACGGTCTGCTTTGGACCAATCGCACTTTGCGGCAGGCTCCGAGTCGCTTTGTCCAGTTGTGGTGTTGGTTTGTCGAATGTCGGCGAGACTTGTGTAACACAAGGGCTTTTGAATGCATTTGCGGCTTGCATTTGGGCTTGGTCTGGACTGAGGGGAAGCAGTGATCGTCGCGCCATTATTAGAAGTATTGTTTCTCATTTTAAATATCAGATCATGCGAAATTTCTGTTATTTTCGTGTTGTTATTGTATGTTGGTTTCTTGGCGGAGAGTTTTGGTGATGGTGTTTTTGAAGACTAACGCGAAGCTTTAACTAAGCTTCACTCAAGTCCGAGCGGAGGGACTAACATTAAATTCGGACAATTGAGTGGCAATTGTAACACGGGTACACGTCCCGTACAATAGTAATACCTTCAGCTAGGCAAGGGATGTAAAGAGATGCAAAGGGTAGGTTTAATTGGCGAGAAATGCATTTCGCAAGCGCCCGTCTTTTGACGCCGAGATTTAAGAGGCCCGGGGATGGACAGAGAACTGAGACAGACAGAAACAGAAGAGTATGCAGAGGACTGAAAATGGAAGAGGGGAAACGGAAATGGTGGCTCGGGGCCGAAGATTATCGGTATGTAAGAAGAGGAGGGATCACATTTCTTTAGTTCTGCATGTTTTGTTGTCCTGGTAGCTGGATTCTTCCCTTAATCTACGAGAGTTAATTCTTGGTTATTGGGGGATTTGTAGTGATCTAGTGCACTGTTGATGAGGCTAGTAAGTGATAGCGGCGATCAAACGTTAGGCGGCACATGGCATCTCTTTATGATGGGGATGTGACAGAAATGAAGACTGCATTTCAGGACTTACATTGCCACCATTTGGGTTACACAGAAATGACTGAGGCAATCTTACACGCATGGGATGTTTCTTTTTTGTTATGCAGTCAAACGCACAAATCTAAAGGTGGAAATGTAAAAATTACATTCCAAATCAATACTTCGGGACCGAAAGCTGCCAAGACTGTTAAAGCAGGGATATTCAGGGACTAACAATTTAAAGCCAGCCAAGATAAGATAAAACCTCATCTATGACAAGCTGATCATCTCTAATTCCATCTTCCTAACTCCGATTGAACTGTCAAGCTGACGCGTCGGACAGTTTAAATCTCCGCCGCAACGTCATGAGCTAGTTTACCTTCCACCGTTATACCAACGTCGAAATTTTATCTATACAGGGTAAGCTTAAGCTCATACATTCCAATCTATGACGCCAATTCTCCACTGAATTTCTTTGTTTAAGAAGTGCTCGGCCCTTGTCGCGATTCTAAACATGTCCGAAATGTCCGCTTAGAGGATCATGTCGTCATAGATATATCACTGTAGAGATGATGTCAATCTTCTGGTAGCCAAAAAAATAATTTAATTATTTACTAAGTCTTTATTGACATTTTCGTTGTATTGTCAGCTGTGCTGTGTATTGACGTTACGATGGCTGATGAGAGACCTACGCCTAGGGA